>JANHGB010017956.1:0-23520 GCA_026283785.1 Coracopsis vasa | reverse complement strand
GGTGATGCAGGATTTTGTTAACTTGATCATGGGTTGTATTAAAGCATTAAGTAAAACCTTAAATCAGTGCCTCTTGCCTCCCGGAGGCGGCGGGCAGCGATCAGCACCACGGACAGGGCTCGGCGCCTGCAGCCAGGCCAGCGCCCCTCTGCCCGAGGGGCCGAGAGCCTCTGCCTGCCCCCGGGGGAGAGCCCCCTGCAGACATGTCCTGCAGGAGCAGCCCTCTGCTGTGCGGCGGCCGAACGGGCAGCCAGCCTCAGCTGTGACAAACGCTTGGGGCAATTCTGAGTCGGCGCAGAGCTTTGGGAGAATTCAGAGATTGCGATGGATGGCTTGCACGCTGTGCATCTTCGTGCCGTCGCGCTCGCTGGCTCTCCCCTCAGGGACTTTGAACAGTACGAATCCCTCAGGTTTCTGTTAGACTTTAAAATGAGAGTGTTAGCTTACAGATAATGTCTAGAAGACCTCCAAGTATCTTCTTCATTACAGATGATATACAATATCAGCAATGGTTCCATAGCTAGTGCTTTATAGTTTGTCTTGTAGTTGAGCTAAGCAAAATCTTTTCAAGGAAAGAAGAGAATAGCTGATCTATATAATCTAGAAATAGGTGCACTGCTGGGGGAAGTGTTCAGTTACATCATTTGGGGCTGTCTGGCTGTACAGCACAGAGCCCTACTCCAAGAGAAGGGTTCTCTGTGATATCACCCATTTCTTTCCTTGTGATGACTGCGAATAACTGTTGGAGAAATGCATAACCACTTTGGGTACAATCTGAGGTATCTGAAAGGGCTAATGCTTCTGTTGCTTGATGCACAGTAATCTTTCACTTCACCTATGCATGTAGACATGCATAGGCAGTTATCTGGCTTTGTCTCATTAGAAGCACCTGGATAGTTTTAAGACAGTTTAATTTGTGACCATTTTTGTAGCCAAAAATTCATGCTTTTTCATGTATTGATATTGAGACCAGTTCATTGCTATAGACCAGTAAAAATTTTGGTAGTGAGTATACTTGTATAGAAAAGATTCCTTTAATGTTTCTGTGTTGCCTTTTCAGGGCGAATTGTTAAATCCTTGCCGCTGTGATGGGTCAGTACGATACACACATCAGCTTTGCCTGTTAAAGTGGATAAGTGAAAGAGGATCATGGACCTGTGAACTCTGCTGTTACAGATACCATGTTATAGCAATTAAAATGAAAAAGCCTTGCCAGGTAATTTGGTTTTTTTGTTTGTTTGCATTTTTTGTTTGTTTGTTTGGGTTTTCCTTTAAAAATATGTTTTTCCAGTTATTTTTAAAACCAAAATGATTCTTATGTTTATTTCAAGGCTTTTGGAAAAGACACCAACACCCACTTGAAGCTAATTGTTAAGATTATTTTAGTATGTTAAGACATTAAAACATGCAGTCATTTGATTGTTATGTTCTTCTAGCATTTGGCTTGCCACAGAAGTGATCTTCAGAGGTTGTGAAATTCTGTAATTAGATAAGTCATACTGAGACATGACAGAACAACTTGAATCAATCACCCTCATTCACCTTCTAAACTTTAAACATGTCTTTACAGTTTGCTAAAGACTTAATCAGAGGTTGATTTCATTCATTCATTCCAGCCTGGGGTCCAGAGGAGAGAGGCAAGGAAAACTGTTGCCTGTGCATTCATATACTGTAAAACAGTAAAAGGAGTTGACTTTTCAGTCTTGGCATGATCCAGAGTAGCAGAATGTTCTTTAAGTTTTGTCCACCAACAGGTTTTTCAGAAGCTGAAATGTGCAGTAACATTTTCCACATCTCCCTTTTAACATCATCACAATATGCAGCTGGAAGTTAGAATATTATAGTGGTAGCATGTTTGGGGAGAGGGGAGGGGAAACTCAAAGCTTCAGCAGACCTGTTAGGGAAGCCTTAATACCACTTTGCATATCAGAATTCTTTAGAGGCTTAAAATTTGATCCCAGAAATTGTATTTCATAACATCTGAGGAACACACTAGTAAGATGATTGTATCTGTTTTTAATTTTGATTCTGTGAGCTCAGAGATGATGGAGCTCTCGAAGGCAAGAGTACTTGGGTCATTTTTCTGCGCCTGAGTTTGATTGGAGTTTTGTAGAAAAGACATGCTTGGATGATAATGGCAGTTGTGTGAACGTGATAAGCATTCCTTGGGTGTAGAGGATGTCTGTAGTATTTGCTTACAGCTCTTCAGATTAGGTACAAGTACTTTTGGAGACAGTTGTGACTTGAAGGTTTTTCTTTATGAATCCACAAAGCAAACCTTTTAATGAGCTTTCCTAGATAGGACCTTTATGATGTAAAAAAAGTAATGAATTTGTAGAATACTCCAGAAAATAAAGGTGATAGATTCTGCTTCTACACAGACTTTATCTGGTGGTTTAGCATGGGATTTTGTTTGATCCTTTTGGCTTTTATTTTTTAACCCTTTAAAAATCTTTGTTTCCTGTGTATCCACAGCAATCTCATCCTTTTCCTAGCAGAGGTTATATTAGCAACAGTTTGCAATGGTAGTCTCTGAAAACAGTTGTTTGACTGCAGACATGACACAGTTGCCTGAAAACAGGCATCTAATACTATCTGAGATGTCCCAAGATAGCCAAAATACCCATACAGGACAGCAGATATGGCACAACTTATGAGAGACTCTGGAACAGCTGGAGGCCAAGTGGGATATTAAAAGACATCTGAAATGGCACTAGACACCTATCTGTGGAGAAGAGAATCAAGCCCCAGTTTGAATTCAATTTCTGTGGAAAACAGAAGCAAAGAAGAAAGTGTCAGTAAGTGACAGAGTAGACAATAATGTTCAGCCAAGCTATGACTGAAGTAGAAAGAAACCAAAGAGCTAAAAGTTGAATGCCATTCTCTTCATGAGTTATGACACTGTTTTGTTTTGGTTTTTTTGGGGGACAGATACACAGGATAGGATGGGACTAGATTCATGTTTCTTCTTCGATAGCTTGAAAAATACTTGATTTATTCTTAACTCTGTCTTTCATTTTTAATGTAAATTATTCAAGTCTGTCCTTTTTTATTCTTGACAAAATATCATAAAAAAGATTTAAAGGAGTTGCATACTCAAATAATAAGTTTGACATAAATTTCTCTGGTCAACTCCTGACACCCAAAAGGCCACACATCTCTTTGGAGAGATGCAGTGATACCTTTCTAGTTCTCCTACACTGAATATTCCTCTTGTAGTTCCAAAATCTAAAAGGAAGGCTCAAAACTGCAGTCTTTTATGTATTTTCATGAGGGTGATCAGTCCTAAAATGCCCTCACTCATCTCTCATATTCTTGAGTATAATAGTACTGGCGATTTTTAAGAGTCATCTTGGTTTAAACTTTTGGACAAGTTCTGAAGCATTTGCTTGACTACGCAAGTTTTTCTAAGGTTACTGTTCAGATTGGATAAAATCTAAGAGCTAGAACATTTCAATTTAGGAGTAGTTTACCATATCTTTATTGAGGTAGCTAATGTACTTAAAGTTCCCAAACAAGCAAAACTTCCTGCATTACTTTAGAGACAATTTTTGGACAGTAGTAGGTCAGTCTTCTATGACTAATAGCAGTCTGCCCCAGTGCATGTTCTTAGGATTGTCTCTACCAGTCTTTAACTTACTAGATCTGTGTAGGTGGTGTCATAAGAGGGAAAAAGGATGCTGTTTACCAAAGTGACTTTTACTCAGTGAATTATATATGCAGATTTGCACCAGCTCCTCAGGTGCATTTTTGCCTCCTATATTTATGGAATGTAACAGTGTGTAGGGAGTTAAGAAGTAGGAGATTTTTCTATGTTTTCTTCCAGAACATTGGAATAAATGTAAATATTCCATTTAATATCTAACATTTTTTATGGTTTCTGTTGCTTCATGGCAGGGAAAGTAATCCCAAAGGGGGGCCTCTTTGGAGGCAGTACATTCAAGCGACAAAATTTACTATGGTAAGTGACTATTCCAATAGAAATTTTCCAGTGTCACTTTGTATATTTCAGCAGCTACTACTTATCACTTTTAAGAATCCAATCCTGGAAACACATAGACTTTTAGCATAGTAAAAAATAACAAATAAACCAATGGGTTAACAGTGGTAGGTGAGCACATAAACAAGTGATGAGGTTTGATAAGGTGTTTCATAGAGAAATACAGGTTTAAATTTTTTTCAGTGTCCTTCTCAGGATCACATCAAAAATATTTATTTAACCTTGCACTAGTCCATTATTGAAAGCACATGTTCACATTGCTGGACTTTCTCCTCGCGGCAGGGTGGAATTTGATCCAATAATAGGCAAGATTATATTAATAACTAGAAACCCTGTCCCCTGAACTATAGTGAGAGGAGATGGAACAAATACTGCTTTGGGCAGGAAGTTTTGGCAGGTTTTCTTTAAACAACTTAAAGAGGAGGGGAAAACTTTAAATCATAGATCACAGAATCGTAGAATAGTTAGGGTTGGAAAGGGCCTAAGATCAAGTTCCAACTCCCATGCCGTGGGCAGGGACACCTCAAACTAAACCATATCACCCAAGACTCCATCCAACCTGGCCTTGAACACTGCGAAGAATGGAGCATTCACAACTTCCCTGGGCAACCTGTTCCAGTGCCTCACCACCTTTACTGCAAAGAACTTCTTATATCTAACCTAAACTTCCCCTGTTTAAGTTTAAACCCATTACCCTTTGTCCTGTCACTACAGTCCCTAATGAAGAGTCCCTACACAGCATCCTTGTAGGCCCCCTTCAGATACTGGAAGCCTGCTACGAGGTCTCCATGCAGCCTTCTCTTCTCCAGGCTGAACAGCCCCAGCTTTCTTAGCTTGTCTTCATAAGCAGGTCTGACTTGGAGATGAAATCCACTTAGAATTACATTTTAAATTAACAAGGAGAAAGAAAGCACAAGCAGAAATATTTTTTGTATTGTTTAAGCTTTATCATTTGTACAGATTTCCTTCCCAAAGGAAATATAAACCAAATGCTTTATTTTTTATTGGTGATATTTAATTATTAAGCTATTAGCAAATCAGTTCACTAGGCTTGCATGAATGTATATTGAAGAATGTCAATTCTCTTGTAAGATTAAGAAATAATGTTTAAAAGTGGGATATAGTCATGCAAAGGTTAAGAAAATTTACTTTGGTGCTAAACCCTATCATTTCTATAAAAGTAAGCAATAAAGATACTTAAAGAATAACCTTTTCTAGACTGTTACTCTAGTCTGTCATAAAATAGTAATATGTTAGATGTTTAATGTGCCCTGTGCTTCTGTTCATTAAAATATTATTTTCTGGTCTTTAAGTGGGCTGGACCTGTTCCAAAAGCGATACAGTAGGTTGGTATGTTAATTTAAAAGCTAATTTTATGACAATTCAGCACCTTCTCTGACATCATAAAAAGATCACAGACCAGTTATTCAAAAAAGTAAATACTTCATTGTTAAGTCTGATTTTTTAATATAGATAAAAAATTAAGGTTGTACTCAGTATCATTATTTAAGCAAGTATGTAGTTACTGGAGGTGGAATGTGGCTCATGAGTTCAGTGGTTTTCATTGGTCCAAATTGTGTTATTAACATTTGAGATATTCAGCATAAAAAATACTTTGTTCAACAGTTTTGTGAATTACAGGTTCAATTTTTTCAAGTATTGTTAATGTGAGTAGTCCTCACTCATCTGAGTAATCTCACTGGCATCAATTAGCTAAGCATGAGCCAGAGGCTCCGTAGCAGATTGCATGCACATGTATATGTGCTATATTAAAAAGTAAAAAAAGTTCTTCAGATGCTTCAGTATGGAGGCCAGTGGACAAAAAAAATATGTAATAAATGTTTAGTAAAAGTTATTGCTAATGACTATGCTCAGCTGGATGAAAACATTTACTTTTTGTAGGCATAACTAGAAAGGAGAAAGGGAGGAGGCTCAAATCTCCAACAGAGCTTTTAAAACTACACTATGTACTAACGACAATCTACTAACATTGTTGCTGTTACTGTAATGAAGATCAAGGAGGATACATTGTGCTATTCAACATATCAATGCACACAAAGAAAAAGGTTTGTCCCGGTCTTGGACAATATACAAAGAAGTTTGAGCAAGAGATAAGGGACAAGTCTATGGGGATTTATAAAACCAGCGATTTCTGTACACTAACCATTTTTAACTATCAATCGCTGAGATTTTGGGATGTCAAATGGGGTGAGTTTTAAGATGCCTCTTGAAAAGAAAATAATGAATCTTTGCAGGCACCCTTTGAATGTGAAGAAAACATAGACGGGCTGTTAGAAAATTAAATACTTGGCTGAGATAATTATAATGAACAGAACAGAGATGAGAGTCGATGTCTGAGTAGCCATTAGAAGGCAATTAATGTCAGTAAAAGCCTGGAAGGACTTAAAAAAATCAAGTCAAGTCTGTTTTATTTTATGTGATTGGAAAGAGACAAACCAACACAATGGAGAAAGAAGGGCAGTAACATGGTCAAAGTAGTGGACTAAAAAAAAAGTTGTATTTCAAGCAGTCTTGTAGTCATGGAGGAAATTGTATTTGTCATGAGCTTAAAAGCTGTGTTACAATAATGCATATATAAGATGAAAGAGATGATGAAGAATTAATTTTTCATATATGAATAGTCTTAGATGTGCTGTATAGAAACCATCTGCAAGCTTTAGAAATACTGTGAACAGGAAGATCCAAAAAGATATTTAAATTTAATGGGTTATAGAATCCTCATAGGTTGAAGGACAAATCCATACTACTTGAGGAAAGCTGCTGTGAAGATCCCGGAGATTTTAATGAACTTAAATGTACGGTAAGATTTGTACAAAAGGTAGTAGAAACAGACAAATATTTTAGTTTTGAGAGGAGAGAGAATCCTGAAACAGAATAGTAGGTCTTGTCGGTCATCAGCATAGATATAGTCATTGTACTTCTCACACTCTTTATTTTCTAAGCATCTACTTTTGGCTACTTCTAGGGAGAAGTTACTAGAGTAGATAGACCTTTTGATTCGAAACACTCTGAATGGTTTCAGTGACATGAGCTAATGGTGATTACAGTCAGCTCTAAGTAACATACTTAATGAGTTTAGAAATAAAGACTAGCAGGACTGTTGGAGAGGCCGATGGTGTCAAATTTGTGGGGTTTTTCTATGGTGAGAAAGGCAAAATATATTTCCTGTGTACTTTCTGTGAAAGAACTGAAGGTAAGTGAAAGACTGACAAAGAGAATTGGTGTGAGTGGGTCAGGAGGAAGGACAGAATCATGTCACTGATGCAAAGTAGAGCAATTATAGAAAAAGAGAGGACAGTAAAAATTTCACCACTGACGGAAAGGACAGAAATAGAAAATACCAGAGGGAAAATGCTAAGGGGTAATGAATTTCATGTTGTCTTATGTTTCCTCTGTTTTCTTGTAATTAATGCACAGATGCAGGGGTAAAAGGAGTAGAGAGTTGGAAAATAAAGACTGCAAAAAGGCATGGAGACAGAAGTTAATTGAGCTTGAGAAACACATTTGGTTAGCCATTCGGAGGAGGGAACAAACTCATCATGGAGCAAATGAGCAGGCCACTAGTGCATTTCTAGCATCCTAGAAACAAAAGACATGGCTGTTAGCATACAGAACTGAAGGAGTGCAAGATGGACATTACAGTGGAAAGGAGGAACACAACTGTACAAGCTTTATAAGGATGGAGAGAATTGCAAACTAATGACAGCTAAGAGGGAATGGGATAAGAAGAGTCATCAGTACCAATGATCTGAAAATCACGAAATAATAATATATGAACAAATGAAGTGGTTCTATCACATTGATGTCACAGTGACAGTTGGGTAAATTGGACAAGGAAGATCTAATAACAAAAGACTAGAAACAGACATGTGTGAAAAGCTAATCAAAGCAATGAATGGCTGTTGACCATAAGCACCAGCATTTACCTAGTGTATGTCACTGAAACCACTCAGAGTGTATCAAATCAAAAGGTCTATCTACTTTAGTAACTTCTCTCTAGAAGTAGCTAAAATTAGATGTTTAAAAAAGAAAGAGTGTGAGAAGTAATACAACTATATCTGTGCTGTTGACACTGAAGCATACTTGTAAGTCTAATGAAGACAGATGATATTCATCTAAGATATCAAAGTGGTTATCAACATGGGAGCTGACGCCATCAGGAAGGAACCTGGGAGACTAAAGAGAGTAAAGAATTGAAATTGGAAGGCTGAAGTAGAAAGGAATTAAGTACACAGAAGCTCAAAAGGGGAAGAAGTTTGATTTTGCTTTAGAAAGTCCTATGAAAGAACTGAGAGTGAGGAGGGGCTGGGGGAGAGATTTAGGTCAGAACTGCCAAAACTTGGAAACCACCTGTTTGAAAGCTATAATTCAGTTCAGAAACTTGGTTATTCCTAGTCGTGTTAAGATTTTAACATTGTATGGCAAAAACTATGCTTTCTGGCTGGTTGGAATGGATCAAGATTGAAGCAGTGATCTAGAAGGTGTAGTTAATATTTGTGATTTTGCTACAATTGGAGTGCCACCAGCAAACACCCGAGATCTGCTTTCCTGATTCTCTGTGTCTTACCGCTTTGCTAGATGGAACATTTGGTCAAAGTTGGCATCTCAACTAGCAGAACTCAGGAAATCTGTTATTCTTGTCAGAGCATCAGCTCTACCCTGCAGGGAGATAGACAAGCCACTCTGGTGCTCACTGTCTAAGACAGGGGATTATCTATAGAAAATAGATTAGGCAAAGAAATGCTGATTAGATCATAGAGAACAGTTTTGTACTAACATGTGGATAGACTTTTTAAACTAGTTCTCTTGCATTTTCTTAGGTAGTTTTGTTTTATACTAAGGTAGTCAAGCACCTACAAAAAAAAATAAACCAGAGCATATTAAAAAAAAAAAGAAAATCATTAAAGATACGTGGGTGTGTGTCCCTCATATGTTCCTCTTTTATTTCCTGTAGCATATTAAAACCACAATTGTTTTCTTGTTTTATTTTGTGAAATATGTGAATTGTGCTTACAGCAGTTTGACTGCTTGAATGGTGTGAAGCAACAGTTAGTGCAATGTAAACTGTGAATGGTACTTTGAAATAAAGTCTTAACTGCAAGTGCCATCCTGATCTAGTGGTAAGATAGATAGATTCTGGTATAGATAGACAGAGATATATGATATAGATATAGCTATATAAATATATCTATATATAGATATATAGACATATAGATATATAGATATATAGACATAGATACAGATCTAGATTAAAAAAATGTTATTATCTTGGTGTATTTAATAGTGGCTTAACTACTTCAATTAAAAAGGTGGATTCTTTAAGCCTGAGATTTTCATGGGGAAAATTCATTAACAGGAGACATGGTGCAAGGTTGTTTTTCAGAGCAAATATCTTGAATAACAGTTATTACTGAAATTATAAGCATAAATTATGTATTTACAACAGATTGCATTGGAAAAATACTTCCAAAATTAAAGGCATTATGAATGGGAATCTAGATTGCTACATGTACATAGTTACTGCCATTTTAAGTGCTTAGGATCTTTAAGTAAACTAAAGTGCTTAAGATACCTAAGTAAACAATGCAAGGCTTAAGATATGGTATGGGACCTGAATTCAGGAGCCTTTGAGTTACTGGTTTTTGTCATTTTTTGTCTGATTGGGTATTTTTCCAATAGCTTCATCTTCTAGCCTAAAATTGATGAAGTTTACTTAGTGATGAAAGATTTGTGAGTTTTCAAATGCAAATTTTCATCTTTTTATCTTACATCCAAAATCCTGATTATTTGGGTCCTTAATTACTATAAACAGAGATTAGTGAAAAACATTGTGACCAAGTACTGGTTGTTTCAGCATGCTGCTTCTATCTCTTAGTGTGAAAACTTGCTAATAAGTGATAGTGTGCTTCTTTTATACCTCATATCTATGATTCCTTAGCTTATGCTTATTAGACAGTGTAAGTAGCCTGCCCTAAGCACTATAACCTCCTGAGTTCTCTTCCAGTTCTCTTCTCATCTGTGCTAACTATGAAGTGCCACTGCAGTTTTTTCCACAACTAAAATTTGCCAAAGAAAAGTTTTATTAAATTCATTTTTAAAATTCCTTTTAATGCTTCTTGGTCTTGAATGTTGGTCAGTTTGCATTTCAGTGCTTCATCCAAATGATTGGTAGTCATGCTAACTTCTTTCTTAAGTTGTTCAGCTGGGGAGACAGCTTTTGCATCTATTGCACTTAGATTTGTTAACTTTTTTTTGTCCCATATGTGCATTCAAATTGGATGTTTGGTATTCAGACTGAAAACTCTTATTGCTCCAGCAGTGTGCAGTGGACAGCCCCATCTTCTTTCCTGCTAACACTGCAACAGTGAAAGAACAATTTGACCTCAGTTCTTTTGAAGAACTTGTCTGAGTCAGAGCACCTGTGTTGTGAGTTTTGCTTGTGTGACTCTTTTCTCATAGGGTTCTTTGCTTTTTGTTTTTACTAATTTAATAAATTTTTTTTTATTTCTTTTTATATTTTTTATTTTTATTTTTTATTTTCTTTATTTCTAAATGTCTTTTTTTCTGGCTACTTTTGTTTACATTTCAGTGAAGCTGATGGAGAATGAGTATTCCAGATTTAGCCACATGCTATTTACTTTCCTCTTATTTTCCCTTCAACCCCCAATTTTTGCATATTTTTCTGGCAGTGTCTTCCCTCCAGGGGAGCATTAAACTTTGCCATTTCTGTGACAAGCATATTCCCAGTACAAGCATACACTGTACTGATACCCACACAAACTGTATTACTGGATGGAGGCTATTTCCTGAGCTAAGGTTCATTTTCATGTCTTTTATGCCCAAAGAACAGATATAATAAATAAATAATTCCTTAGTAGTTTCATAAAGTCACAAATCTTACTATCAAGATGAAATACTTGCGAGCTTCATATGTATTTTGTTACTCTGCTAACACGGAAAGATTATTCCAAGCACTATAAGGATAGTAGTGAAAAAGGCAAATTCCATAAAATTAGCACACAGGAAAATGTATCTGGAGAAAATGAGAGTAAACTTCAGTATGCCTTCTCTCAGGCTAAGGAAACTCTCTCTGCTCACCAGGCAAGAACAGACAAAGAGTCTACTTCTTAATGGAATGCTTTATGTATCTTTCATTGCTATTATCTGAGCAATTTGCAATTTACAATATACCTGCTTGTGATTACTTCCAGCACTTTGTGTTCCTCCTTGGATGACTAAATTCTGCATCTCAGTTTCAGGGCTGCTGTTTCATAGGAGGAAAGCAATGTCACATTTTACTTGAAGAAATCAGCATAACAGCTGATGTGAGGTCACTGGTTCACGTCAGAATAACACAAATAGAATATAGGAGCCTTACGCTTACAGCCTTTTCCTGCATTTGCAACATTGTCCTCCACATAGCCTCCTCCTTTAGTGACCACAGGAATCATCGAAAACTCCAGTCACTCGATGTCACCTTCCAAAAAAGGCACTTTGCCTGTATTTAAATGTACAATTATGACTTTGAATCCTCCTGAGACTTAATAAAGAGGGTCACTTCCTCCTCAGGCAGCATTTACAGAGTGTTGCCTATCATCTCACTGCTTTCTGGATGCTTGCACCAAATAGAAATTTGATTAATTACAGATGCCTTCTGATATATGTCAAACCTAAGGGCAAGATCTTAATATCATCCACTAATCAGTATAAGGACAGAGACCATCAAATGCATCTTGGGGATTTCAAAATCTTCTGCTCCAGCCTGTCCTTTCCTTCTTATAGCCTTGAGTAAAAGATCTAGAAAATATGTGAAATTGATGGTTATTCTAGGGAAATGTGTGTACTTTAAAGTTTCTCCACTGAGAGTGGATATGATCACCATGTATTTGAATGTGTTCAGAAATCTGTGGAAAATCTGCTGTGCATTCACTGCAAAGAGTTTACAGCTGTGGGGATTTTAGAAACTTATCTTTCCTCTGTGCCTTTCCCTCATGCTTTTGTAGATCTTGTTGGTAGAATTGCTGTGAACCTAGCCAGAGCAATTAGGACCTGCAAGATCCAAGGACTTCAGTGTTCTAGCCTGAGCTATTTCAGAGGAGAAGATAGTTTCAGTAGTTTAAAGTTACTCCTGATGTTTATCACATGACACAAGTGAATCTGTCTTCATTGTACATCTCTAACGCATCAGGTCCTCAGGATAACCTCCAAAAAGTTTCTTTCTTCCTTATTTGGGTTCAGAGGCACAAGCTTCAAGTCTGTTTACTTAAAAATCATCTAGCACTTCCACAGTGCTGTGTCCTCTGAGCTGGAATTAGCATAACTGAGGTGTGAATAAAAAGCCATGTCTTTGTCACTGTGTCACTCTGTCCCTTTTTTTCACCCTTTCCTAATTTTGCTGATGAATTGGCCATGTTACCTAAGTACTGAACCATTGTTATCTCTGACCTATCAATCCCTAAGGAAGTGACCCTTGACTATGAGATTAAACCTGTGACTATTTCTCTACTCCCCTCAGTAACTATGCTGACTACTCCTTTTCCAGTATCGTGACAGAAGTCAGGAAGATTTTTGGTCTAGCAAGTTGCTTCAACAGGAGTTACAGTCTTTTTTCCTTCTGGTAATCAAGGCCTAATTCCATTCACTTCAGGGGAATCATAGAATTGTAGACACTTTTAGGTTGGAAGGAAGCTTAAAGATCACCTAGTTCCAGCTCCCCCTGCCATAGGCAGGAACACTTTTCACTAGACCAGGTTGCTCAACCTGGTCTTGAACACTTTCAGGGATGGGGCAGCCACAGCTTCTCTGGGCAACCTCTTCTAGTGCCTCACTACCCTCACAGTAAAGAACTTCTTCCTAATATCTAATCTAAATCTACCCTCTCTCAGTTTAAAACCATTAAACCTCATCCTATCCCTACACTCCCTGATAAAGAGTCCCTCCGTATCTTTCCTGTAGGCCTGCTTAAAGGGGAAGAGGGCTTTGTAGAATATGTTTTATGATATTAACAAGAAAATTACTTGAAAAAGTTAAATAACTTTATTTATAAATTGAAATTCATGTGGGAATTTTCATTGCTCCAAGGGGTGATTAATTTACATCTTATGTTTATTTTCAAAGCTCTTTCTGAAAATTTCTGTATGTGCTTGAAGGCCGCAATCCTACTGTCTGTCTGTGGCACTCCGCATCTCTGCAGGGTGTTGTGCAGCTGCCTGCTGGAGAATTCCACCACTGGACTGAGTCAATGTCCTGGCTGAGAGCCTGAGCTGCTTTACTTCAGTAGACCATGAGCAGGCATTCAAAAGTGACATTCTAAAAGCTGTTCTTCTATTGGAAAGTTTCCAAGGCTTGTTTTCATAGTCACGAAAAAAATACCAGCCTTTCTCCTTCAGCATGGCCATTCCCAGTTCCCGGGGAGAAATAATGCTTTCCTTCCTTCAATTGCTCTTCTCTCTTAGAATCCTGTATAAGTTAAGGTCAATAACTGCAGAAATGGTGCTCTTCACTACAGTATAGCAAAAGCTGTCTGGTGTCTGTTAGAATACTGTCCATTTTCCTAGTTTTGGGTTTGGTTTTTTTAGGGTTTTTTCTTATATTTTCTTTGGATATTGAGCCATATCGAGTATTTTCTACTTCAGAGTTGGAAGCTGGATAAGTTACTAATAGTCAGCCAGGTCTGACTAGCAAACATATATGAAGAAGAGTGTTATGTTCTCCCCTTTCCAGCTGTCCAGGCCAGTTATATCTTTTTGGGCTTTGAGCCACGAGATCTTATTCTAGCCATTTCATAATGCTGAGACGTATTCCATTAGCTCTGTCTGCAGTCACTAGTCTTAGAGGCTTTGCGTTTTCTCAGCTTACAGCCTTGATGTTTCTCACAATCTAGTGAGTGTGTGAGAGTTCTGTCTGAGATGGAGAAACTTTCCTTGCTTTCTTCATTAGGGATTGTCCTTGTAAGGATGAGTTGCTCACAAACTTTGGGTATTAGAACTTTTTATCTTACTGCAATGGCAGAACCAGAGCCAGCTGAAGACCTGCTTGCCTGTTTCATTCCAGAGAGGTCAAAAAAGTCAGCAGCCTATGTGCAAAAAATTTTCCAAGTAGGTAACAATTTGTTTCAGGACACATATCCTATAGAACCAAGGGTGGTTTTCCAAGAGTGCTTTAAACTAGTTTAATCAGAGCTCAGTTGTTACTGTTAATATTGTTTAGGAATCTAGAAAAAGTGTAGACTGTAGGACAGAGCAATCTCAGAGCTGCTCTTCTGAAAAGAAGACCAATACCTCCATCATACGCAATTAGTGAACATAAGGACTGTTGTCTAGAGACAACAAAATGTGACTGTGTTTATAGACATAAACTTGAAAAGAAACAATATGCAAACAAGGAAGTGGTTCTTTGATAAGGGTATTTTCCATGCGCACAGAGTGTACTTACCTTTCATTCTTTTAGGTGTTTCTTATATTTGGGAAAAACTGAGGGTATTTTTATGTTTATGTTGGTACTACAAGAGATGGTACATGGGGTATGTGTAAGTCTTATAAGCACCATTAAGCCAAGAACAATTTATAGTTTAGTGATGTTCAAACACAATGGTAAGAATGGATATTACAGTTTTTGATACTATAGCCATTGCTTCTTGCAGTGCTATGCATGTTGATGCACAATATAACAAGTCAGAAACCTGAGTATTTTCAGTGTTCAAAAGCATCAATGATATTGTGCAATTTAATGTAATTACTCCAAGGTATTTCAGACATATTCATACTATAGTTAGAGAGAAATATTGAGTTTCTGGTATAGTGTATACTGGAAAGGCAACTATTTTCTTTTTTTACAGACATAGCTATTGTATTTGATGATACTTAGCATCTAAATTGCCACTTTCTGTAATTAAGAACTACGTCTTATATATTTTCAGATCTTAAAAATGGAGTCTTAAAAGTAACTGGGTGATTAAAACCATGGCTACCCCAAACTGTTAGAAAAAATTAATTACTGATTCAAACAACAGTACCTACTAGTTTGTAGCTGTGATTATGTAGGAGTACCTGAAAAAACAGGCAATCTACTTTTAAAATGTTGCTGATTATTTTTAAATTAATAACAATATTTAAAATATTGTTATTTTAAGCTTACATGATATTAATTATTGAAATTATAAATGTATTGCACATCTAACAAAGTTTAATTATGCACAATATATAATGTATAAACCAATTTCAATAAATAAGTTAATTCTTCCATTAGGGCAAAATTTTAAGCAGTATATTATTTACTATACTCATTTGCACAGTTCAAGATTTTAAAATTAGGGCCAAATTGTCTTCAAGTGAAGATTTATTGCTAATTTAATTGATTCCAAAATCAATCTAATAGATTTGCCAATCTAATAAATTACATTCTAATTGACTTTCAGAGCAGGCTGTGCCAGATTTTGTACAAGCCAGAACACAGGACTGCCTTCTTCATGCTTACATGCAAGTAGATAATACCTTGGTTACCTTGATATTCTTATCATCCTGCCTTTTAACCTTTAATCAAAATACACATAGTCTTTCTTAGGGAGTAGACAAGGCAACAACCTTACTTCTGAACTCAGGATATATTTCTTTAGTCTTTTTGTTACCTTCAAAATCTGAAGTTTCCTACAGCTTATATCTTACAAAGAAGCACATGAAATAAGGCTTGTCTCTTCCCCCATGTGCATTTTCCAGATGTTCACATGAAAATTCTGATCCCATTCTGTGAATTATTTTTTGTTCAAAAAGGTCAGGGGCCAATAGTTGTACTCAGTTGTTCTGGTGAGGTTGTACCCTTCAATGCTGAAACACATCATTGCCATATAGCAATAGGAAGAAGACTGGACAGTGGAGGGTTTTTCAGCATCCAGAACCCACTGAAAGAGGACAGTGTCAGAAATAGTGCCTGATGCTTTGTAGCATACTAAAATAATCTCCCTACTCATCCCTATAGTGATGTGAATAGAGGAATCAATTTAATTTGCTTTCTCTTTGTTTCAGTGAGCATCTATGTATTGTATGGGAAATGGAAGTGTTCCAATAAATTACTTGGAAAGAGTAGCCAGCACATTCAGAAAGTCCAGCTAGTAGATGAAGTGTGAATTTTAATAAATGAACTGGAATTAATACTTGAATACTTTCAATAATAGAGACAAGAAGACATCAACAGAAACAATCAAGAATAGATGATCTGTCTTTATACTGACAGGTGGCTAAGGCATTTTTGTGAATGAAGCTTGTTCTGTACCTCCATACTGAGAAATTTTTTACATGTCTTTTAGCTTCATGCTCAAAATTTTTTCAGTTAAAATTATTCAGCAGCAGTTTTAGCTAGAATTTACAAACAACACCTTTCCCAGGAGAGAAGAAAAAAGCAAATCCAGACCCCTTTTGATGCTGTTTGTGTCCAAAGAAAAATACCCTCCTAAGTGACTAGTCAGCATGAAAAATGTTAATACCTCCTTCACACAGCTGGTTTATAATTTTGATGAGACTTATGTTCTTTGAATAATTAGAATAAATGTGGGTGGTTTTTTTCCTCAGTGTTCTTAAGGAATGTGGACCTATCCATAACACAAAAATCTATGCTTGAGCTAATTTTTCAGTTTAATTTTGAACATCATCTTTAATTGCAGAGAATTCAACCATGGCAGGTTTTCATTCCCTCCATTAATTCATATTTAATTTTCCGATAAGGCTATCAAGAGTACAGCTATGTTGCAGTGAAACTTGGTATTTCCAATAAAGTTGCAACAGAAATCGAACAGTTCCTTCTTTACAGTAGGAACAGTGTTTATTCACATAGAGTGGTAATTTTCATTCACTGGCTTTCACCAAATATACACATGCCCATGAAATGTTCAAAATACTGAAGAACTAAGCTGCTAAGCAAAACTTAATTGATTACAGTCTCATATGAATTAAAAGCTGGCTTGAGAGTAATTCACTTTAACCTCACATACTTCTCACAGATACATCTTTACAACACACCATGAGTTTTAAGTATTTTGTGATATATATTTTGAGCAGGATTTGATCCTGGTGGATTGACAGGCAATTCTTAATGAAAAGCAGAAATCAAGAATAAGAAAAAAATCGATCTTGATTCTACCACGATTTTAAAAATAATAAGATAAAATCTTAAACTACTCTGCTTAACGAATAGTAATATTTTGAAAGGTGAATGTAATAGAATGTGAAGATTTTGTACATAGCTCAGGATGTCCAGGTTTCTGGGCACTCAGAAATCTGAGCTGCATCCGCTGTATATGTAGGTGTAGTAACTATCAACTAAATTGCTATGGGGTGCACGGATGGACAGTGTCTCCACAGTAAATGTTATGCTCTCAGAATGTCCCAGGTGAAATACTGGTACAGTCTTTCAGTTAGACAGGGAAGTTGCATGCAAGCCAAACTACCTGCACCGATGAGCTCTCTGATACATGAAAAGATAATGGGCATTATGATTACAGGCACTCTATGTGTTAATAATTTATCAAAATAGGTAAGTATTAACAGTGAGCTGCAATTTTCATGGCATTGATTCTTTTTTTTTTTTTATAAAAAGACATAAACACAGAAGTCTATAGCAAAAAAAAAGAAATATTTCAAGTGTTTGTGTGTGCATGTACTCACAACTATTTTCTATCCAGGCTGATCAATAAGTTAACAATATTAAATCAGGTAGTCAATGTGTGCTTATTTCAAAACATGTTAGAAAACTGAATTATGTAATCATCCAGACTACTAACAAGGTAGAGAACAGGCATTCAAAAAATGGTTTGTTGGACCTAAGTCATCATGTTCTTTTGCTTCTGTAAGGTTTTATTCATATGTTTGATTGATGGCTTGACTTCACGAACGAAGATTTTGGAAGGGTTTTACCCATGCACACTGCAAAAGTGAACAGGACTTAAAGGGCAATGTGGGATATACAGGTCCAGGTGAAAAAGGGTTGCTTGGTCATACATGATGTCTCCGAACAAGAGTGGCATCTCCTGGGTCAAATTCGAGCGACCAAATGTCTTGAACCGCCTGCATGCAGGGTTGAGTCTGCGGCTCCCAGTGCACCTTATCACCTGTTGTTTCGTCCCTTGCCTGTCACTACAGGGCTTTCTGAGTGTGAGATTGCAAATCTGTTATGCATAATAAATGACAGTAAGAAATTTTTTCTTGTCAGAGCTGTCTGATTATAGCAATCAGAGCAATTAGAACAAACCAACAAAAACTTTTGAAGTCATATAATTTATATATATTCAGATTAATCATGTTATGTTATAATAGGTCACTACCAGCTATTTTTGGTTACTTTTATATAAAATGTGCATTCAAAAATGACTAGAAGGAATGAGAGGCTTCAGTCAGCACTGTCCATAATAAGCTGTGTTTCTGAGAGAACAGAGTGGGTTAACCTCCAACAGCTCTTTGGTTTAAGGAGTTTTGTTGCATTACAAATAGAGGCAGTTGAAGCTGGTACATGTTCAGGGAGCCATACGGAAATTTGATATTCTTTGTTAAGGATGTAGGAAGACCCCTATTTTCATTGCACACATTTTTTATGTAATGCACTCTAAGTACAAGTACAGTCTCAGTTAGGACTTCTTATATCACTTCTCTGCCATGTATTTTACAATAATCAAAGGGCTTTTACATGGCACCATTAAAAAAAACCCAGGTTAATATTGATTTATCTCAAAGATGACAGATATTTTAATATTATATCCATCTTTATGTTAGCAAAGACATGCATATTACTGTATTAACTTTATTCTTTAACAATTAGGCCATCAAAGCAATATGTTTCTTTCAACTTCTGGAAGTCTTAACCTCAAAAAATAATAAATTATGCAGTATTTCTGCTTGACAGAGCCCTTAGAAGAAAAGAGAAGCAATGTTTCTGGGGTCAGCATTAGGAATACAGTCTACCATTAATGTACTAGACTCCCAAATGATTCATGAAAGGAAGACCAGTGGTAAATAAAAGATTAAAAGAGCCAAACATAACGAAGTGTCAGTAGGAGTAAAAGTGTAGGAAGTTTTCAAGGAACAGACAGTATTACATTAAAATCAGAAGCATGAATTATATTTTGTTTATGAAGGAACTATTTTCAAAGGAAGATTTCATTGTCATTGTGTATTAAAGTAAAATGTGTTCCCACACAATGGGATCCCAATTCATAAAAATTTAAATGAGACTCTTTTTAATGAATCTGAAAATTTGCTCACAATATTATTATAGTTGCCTAGATACAAAGTAACATTTTCTTTCAATTTCTAGTTTTTAAGCAAAAATGGTAATCTTTCTCATAATATTTATTTTTTAGAGTCATGTGCTTTACAGAAGCTGACACTAGAAGGCTGTATAGATCTTTTCTAACTTGCAAAATACTTAGCTAAAAGAAATGTTACTGATTATAGAATGGATAGTCAGCAAATGACAAAAACAAATTAGGAAGTCATAATTTATAATCACCAGCAGTTATGAATTGTGACAAGTTATATGAAGAAAATGAGAAACACTTTCATGGAAATAATGGATTTAAATTATGACACATTCATAATGAGATCATTCAATTTGGAATGTTAAATAATTCAGTCTGTTAAATTCTAAATGGAAATTCTCAACTATCACTGAATAATTTTTTCTACATTATTATTTTGGTGACCTCTTTATTGTAAGCCATTAATTTGACATTAAAAGGTGAGGTGATTGTAACTACATGTAACAGGGCATAAAATAAGGTAAATGATTGTGAGAAATCGAAGTTTAGGTGGCTTTTGGTACTATAAAAAGAATCTTAGAAAAAGAGTCTTCTGTTCCTGGGTGTCTGTCAGAGTGCATGCTCACATGTATTAGCTATGCTGTGGGTAAGACTTCAGGTAGAAGAAAACAGTGTGACCATAACTCCAGTTCCTCTTCACAAGCCTTGTTGTGAAATGCAGTGCCACCAAATGATACGGTCATATGCAGTTCCTCTTGTTGCCTAATGGGTAACACTGCTCATGGCTAAGTAAAGGACTGAACTTTCCAAACTTATTTAAATGTAAATAACTTCATAACTACAAACCAACTTTTTCATTATGTGAAAAATATGCTTGTCGCAGTAACATCTGTTAGCTTTTTATAATTTGTACTCAAACTCAGTAAAAGTTACGGGGGAAACTTCACTTCCCAAGAGGCACAGACTGTTTTGAATCAAAACTGATTGGAGGTGGGCAACAAGAAGGAAAATTGGATTGAAGTAAGTTAACCATCAGACATCCATAGTCTTCTTGCCATTAGCACTAAGGATGGCCAAGGTCCCCAAACTGATCCCATGTTAGAGCTTGCTACCGATCCATCTCACCTCACCACTCTTAGGGTGTTGGATTCTTATGGCGGTCTGCCTAGCAGTAGGAGGAAAGTTAGCAGTTTTGCATAAAACTGTGTGGGCTTCCTGAATGTCTTCCATCTTATGCACACAGTTCTTCCTCTATCAACTGTGGGATCTCATCAATTAGCTTAATTTACAGATTAACTTACAGGGAGGAAAATTTCCTAAAATTACTTTGTTTGGTTATTACTGAGCTTAATATCAGGAAGGTGAAAGACTACAGTTTCTTTTGTAGAAGAAAGGTGGTGAACACCACAATGGCCAAAGTAGATGAGTAATAGAAGTTGCTCTTATTTTTTGGAATTTGTTTTGTGTTTTTTTTAAAATCAAAGGAGTTAGGAACTACAGCCTGTGGGACCCTTGTGTATTTTATCAGTAACTGGGAAGGCTTCCCTTCCTGGTTAGTAGCATGCTAACATGCTGACTGTTTGGTATTAGTGAATTTATTGAAGTTGAGAGAGTCAATTGCTTGCATTCAGACAATTCATCTGATCAGGAGAATAGCAAAATAACCAGAACACATTCTTGAGAAGATGCTAGGAAGAAGCGAAGATCCATACCCATGTTTCTTAGGACTTTTTAAGGTCAAGCTTTGCTAGAAAGAAAAGGTTTGGGAAAACCCAACAAAAACTCTCATGAGATGGAAAAAGATCATAGGAGTGGTTGATTCTGTTTGAATGGGAGATAGATAGGAATAGAAATTGGTTGTCAGACAACACCAGAATAAGGGGTGGGCTTTATATCTAAAGTGCATGCTGCATTACTTATCCCAAATACTCAGATTATTTTATCTTCTGCTCAGTGCTGTCTTTGCAGAATAGTTATGACCAATGAAATCTAAAAAAAAAAAAAAAAGAAGAAGATTAAAATAAGCTGAAGTGAGTGCATTGCTGAAATTGTACTGTGAAAGATCTTCTGTTTATTTCAGTGATATTGCAGTCTTTTCAATTTATTGCCAGCTTCCATGAATTTGACAGTTTAATATTTTGTGACAGTTTAAGCTTTACTTCATGTAAATGTACTTTGATTTCAGGCATTCTGAACAAATTCATTGCAGGTCTGTCTCATGCTGATAATAACAGAAGACAGAAAGAGATACATAACCAACTGCATTTTGACAGTTTTCTGCTAAGTCACACTATGCAGCTTCAGCTAAGAAATGAAAAATAAATTTGTCAACATAACCCTATAGAGTCTGAAGAGAGTTTGATGAATTTCAGCCCTGACATTTAAATGCTATAAGCAAATAATATCTGAGTCATAAGATGCTCACACCATTCTGTCATACATCACTTATTAATGACCTTCCTTGACCTTATAATAAAAAATTCTAATAAAGGAAATGAGTATCCATAGTTGCTTTACCAGAAAAAGGTATTATTTAATACGAATAGCCCCATTCCAAACCCTGAAGTTCAATGAAATAGCTAGTATGAATTTAAGAAGTTCATTATGAAAGGGTAGTATTTCAAGATAGACAATTTACAAATTGTTATACAGCTTTTTTTTATATACTATTATATTCAGAAGGCTGCAACAAGAGAAGGCATGCAGCACCAGATGTGCAAATTAGGCAACAGTAGAGAAATTAACAGAAAAAGCTGAAAGGGAAGAAAGGTCAGAGGACCTCATTGCTCACCCAGGTTCTTCACAGTGTACTTGATGGAAGAGAGCATAATTTGGAACAGAAGAGGAGCAGACTGGATATAAGACTTTTTTTTTAAGAAAAATATTTTTCAACCTGAGGACAGTCAAGAAGTAAAGCAGGTTGCCCAGAGAGGCTGAACAGTCTCCATACTTAGAGGTTTTCAACGTGTTACCTGAGCAACCTGGTCTGAGCTTAAAAATGACCATGTTTTGAGCAGGAAATTGAATTACAGTATCCAACTGTTGGTAAAAAGAGAAAGCTTTCGTAAAGAGGAAAAAGGAAAAATTATTGCCAGATGGGAAAAGAGGTCATAAGGGCCTTACTGGAGTAGCTTCCTCCACCTGTTCCCTATAGCAATTGTAAAAGGGAGCAGGCATGTTAGGCAAAATTAGGAACAGGAAACATGAGAGTCTACATAGTCTGCATACTAGTTTTGGAATAGGTGATGGGGTGAGACTACGGAGTCTGCCAGGCTAACATAGACAGTTACGGCCAAGAAAGACCGTATATGTTGAGGGTAATCTAGAATGTTTCTTTCCTTATGCTGTGTTTTGCTTTTGTGACTCTTTGTTTTAACAGAATTTTATTTCTATTCTTATCTAGACAGAATCAGTAAGCATACTCTTTTATATTTAAATTTTGTCACACCATAAATCGGTCACCTCACATATGGAGGATACAGCCTTCCCTGGAAAAGTGGACATAACTGAGGTGCAGTGAAAAGAAATGTTTGTGTTACCTGCATTCAGGGCTCCTCGTGAGTCTTCAGCTTGCTTCCACACTAGGCTGCAGGTGTCTTTGTGCACTGTTAACACTGGTTTATGCAGAGGAAGACAACTCCGGTGGTATGTCTGGAACTTCGTTAATGAGCAGCAGGAAAATGGAAAATGGTTTCTGACTTTAGGGGGGTGGGATGGAAAGGAAAGTTGTCATCTTCAACTTTTCACACTAACATAAGGCATACTTAAGATTGTTTTCCCAACATTTTTTATTCTGTTCATTAGCCTAAAAATATGGAAGACTGAGTTCCATTTCTAAGACTAAATCTTTCTTTTTTTTTTTTTGCCTATGTATTCAAACCAGAAATAAAGCTATTAACTCTTCTGAAGTTCACAGCTAGGTGGTGATAATAGTGATGCTGGAGGGGATGGGGAAGCAACTGTTAGTTTCACTTTAGCTAAAATGAAATAGGAAAAAAAGATGTTAGTATTGAGGATATTAGTAAAGATCTGTGAAGATATGTATAAATATTAAAATAATTTCTGATTTCAGGAAAAAAGTGGAGTTGAATGTAAAATCACAGAAAATAACATTTTTATCTCATACGACTTTGTTTCTCTTTTAGTGGCAAAGCATTACTATAACACTGGTTGAGAAAGTACAGATGGTTGCGATGTACAATGCATCTGAAAGCGTACCATACCACATCCATGTTTAACTGTACATTTCAGCAGAAAT
>JANHGB010017951.1:0-23148 GCA_026283785.1 Coracopsis vasa | reverse complement strand
CAGTATCACTGCCTACCATACATATTAAGGTTGAATTCTAATCTTAATCTCTTAGCTCTTTACTGCCTCTCATACTGGTATAATATGTAAATTCATCATCTCACTTGCAATTCATATTGGGTCCAGGACAGATCACTATGGATGCCTCATTACACCTTTACAAACAGACACTAAACCATTAATATCTACCAAGAATGGCTTTCATAACAGTTTGGTGCCCATCTTGCAGTAGCTTCCTATTCACTCATCTCTACTTTGTTTACCAGAATAAATTGCCAAAAAACCTTGACAAGGTCAAGGCACATAGCACCTCTTCCCCTTCCCATCAATAAGGCTTGCTACTCTGTCAGAGAAGGAAATTGAATTGATTTTACAAATCATGTTGGCTGTTGCTTACCTCCTTGTTGTACTGTGAGTGGTTACAAGAAACTGTCTGTCCCTGTCCCAAAGAGCTTACTGTGAAGGATGAGGAAGTTGCATTCAATAATTTATTAATATTATATGTCCCATCTGTTTGCTTGTTATTGTGATGTTGGCTTTATAATTACTAGAGGTTAACTCCAATAAAAGCTGGCCTGTGCTTCAGCAGGAAGGTAGGAAAATACTACTAATAGTTCCCCACTGAGAGCACTTAAAGACAATAAAGGAAAATACAGACACTGATGACCAGGTCATCCAATTCAGTTGCCCACAATAAAGCATATCCATGGAACAGATGTTCCTCAAAACATCTTCTCTTTTCTTCTTACCCCTGCAATTACATAGCCAGAATTTTCTCCCATTGTCTTATATAAATTACTTTCTCTTGACCTTGACAGGAGCAACTGAGGTCACAGAAGTCAAAGATTCCCTACTGGGGTATTTTTTAGGAAGAAAATCAACATACACTTAAATTATTCTAAGATCATGATCAAAATTAAAGCAATACACCCTTCCCTCTTTCCCCACTGAAGAAAAACCCTTCAATAGCCCTAGCTTATCTGAACCTGCAAGAAACCCTTCCAGATCACATCTCTGGCAGTAAGTTTAACCTCTTGAGTATATGAACAGGACCAAGCCAACAACTGCCTCAAAAATGTTTTCAGTACCAGTAATTAGAAATTTATTCCCAATTACTTGGGTGGATATCATGCTACTGCCAGACAACATCACTGAGTCATTCACAACAATGGTTGCTGAATAAGCACCACGTCACCAAATACTGTAATAATAATATTAAACACTCTGGATAGAGTCAGTGGTGTTTCAGGAGAGAAGGTTCTCTCTCCCTCTCCTGTAGCTGCTGCACCTGATGTGTCCAGTCTTATTAGGTGACCAGGGCCTGTCCCTGAGGGATGTCACAGTGGGACTGCGGAACCACATGGATCTGAAGTCATCTCTTCTCCCATGCCCTTGCTCCTCCATGAGCACCCTCCTAGGAGCCACAGACCTCCCCAGCCAAACCTGACCAGCCATTTTATGGGACTTTGTTCAGAGGAGGTATGGCAACAGTTAGTCCATGAAGGAGAGGACACAACCTGTCACTCACAGCTTCCTTTGCCTCAGCTGGAACAGAGAGATCTTGGGGGTGGCATGGAAAAACCTGTGCAACTTGTGGAACAGATGAGGCCATAAGAAATAGACTACAGGACTTCCACCGCAGATACCACATTGCATCCATTTCTAACAGTTTCATGGTTTTCTGTTCTCACACACAACAGGATGGCAGTATTTGAACAATATTAGTACATCACCTGACATTAAGTCCTACATCTTATTTTATGAAAAATAAACAAAACCACATTGTAGCAAACAAAGAACATTGACAAAGCTGCATGATGAACCAGGGACAGAGCCTCAGAGACATTAGAGCTCAGGAGAAGCTAGGGTCAGGTCACTTCTAATGCCTTTTAACGTTAGCCTGCATCCTTACTGCTAAGATTAAAAACATTCTTTGCTTCAGATCAACTCACCACTGGTCATAACTTGCTAAAGTAAAGCTTCCTAAATCTGAATCAAACAAAGCCTGGACTGGCACTAGAACTTTTGGGTAACAAACTAGATTTATGGATTTACTCCAAGTATGGGATTTATGGTGTTCATCTAGGAGCAGAGAAGCTGCAAGAACTGAGGACAACCTATGAATGATCACAGCAACGTTTAAAAAGGGAAAGAGTAGGAGAAGGAAGAAAAGACATCTGGGTGAAGAGACTTGCATGAGATCAGGCACCAGAAGAATGGCACAACCGTGATCCTAAATGCCTTAACTCCTGAGCCAGTGTCTTATCCAGTGGATAATGCTTTTCTCAGAATTGAAAATAAATTGAATGCTGTCTGCCAAGATGCTCTAATTCCATTCTAGTAAGTCATATCATTCTGGACCAGCTGTATATTACACCACCATCCCAAAATACGAGTTGTAATTCATTAATTCTGCCAACGTAAAAGGTTTCCAGTAATACTGTCAGCATTTGCAGTTCTCACTTCAATGAAGCACATTGCAAAGGATGCTTTGTCAGACCTATCTATCACTGTCACTCCCGAAGTCAATGCACTGACAGTCTTAGCAGAGGTGGATGCTACAGGATACTGTGAAAGTGATTATGTAAGACGGAAAAGCAGATTTCTGGAGTTTCACTCCAGCAGTGCAGAAATCAGAGGCTTTTAATGGAATTAGTGGAGAAGGGAACATCTCTTGTACACATCACCATTATCCCTTGGGATCCTAAAATTACTTGTAAGGCATAATCTCTCCAACTTACTCTTAATTTTAGCACTCCTAAGAACTACATATCTTTAGTTCTCCCATAATTTAAACTTCTTTCCCTCAACAGAAACATCACCTGACAGGTCTTAACTAAAAGTGAATGACAGCAATAGCAGCTTACTTAAAAGTGTAAAGGAAATATATATTTATGAGCACCCAGAGTAATGGTTTATGGACCTTAGAACTAAAGGTGTGATAATGTCTTGAAAGCATATCAGGAAACACAATTTTACCTTCAAAAGCCAAACTGGGCTACAGTCAGTAACGAGATCTCTGTTTGTGTTGAGACAACAGGATAGAGGAGCCTGGCTAACTTCAAAATTTATCTTTATCTTTCCAGCCATACTAATTCACCCTTTTCCCTTTCTAAAAGCTCACAGGAAAAAAACTATGTGTGCATGTGTGTAGTGTATTAAAACATGTAAAATAATGGCATCTTACTCCTGACTTCAGGACAGGACTTGCTGCCTTACAGGTGAGTGTCTGGTATCATTCACAAATACTGCAATCTTCAATATATAATGAAGATTAGCTAGGCTTTATTCTACACCTTTTCTTTAGGCATATACATTTGTCAAGGAACTTAATTCTGCATTTTTCTAATCACTTTGCCATCAGAGTGACGGCAATGAGTTTATCTAAGGCCTGTTGATTTTATTTCATCATTTGCATCAGTATCAGCGCTCTGTTCATATTTTAATGAATGAAGTAAGATTGTTTCAGTAATAGTTGTATTTTGAACATGACTATATTATGAACAATAGTGAAAGGTATGTATTAGGGCAATTTATTCAAAGAAACAAGGGCTGCTCCCAGCATAATTTTTTCCGAAACTTTATTCCACAGGATGATCGTTTAAGTATGCTACTTCTTGGAGGAAACATACAAAAGCTGGAGAGACTGCTAAGGAAAATAGTCTACCATCTGGAAAAGTATTCAATTAGAGCAGATAAAGCTTGGAACTGTTTTCTATTCCTGACTCTTCCATAAAATTACTGTATGACCTTGGGAAATCTCTTTTCCTTACAAGACTTTGGTACTCATAAAAAAATCCAAGATCCTGGTCTAATGGTGCAATAGAAGTGAAAAACACTCATAAGTGGTATCTATTAAGAGATAATACTCCGATGGCCTATATTAATTTCTTTTTAAGTATTTTAAAATTACATTTATAAATATAATGAGAAACACTTAAAAAAAGTACCTGAGAAAGTAACTGAATCTGCTACTGACCCTTAAAGTCAATTTCTTATTCATTAAAAATGTGCATTAAATATTTATAAACCTATGCACAAAGCAATTTCAGTTTCTAGAATTAAGCAGAACTAAACAGAAAAGGAACTTTTAGCTGTGCTTGTTTCCTCGCAAACTGTTATACGGACACTGCTCTGATCACAAAGGTCCTACATAACCCCACACTCCCTTCTCTTTTCTCTCACTTGAGAAGTCCCGTTGCCTAGAGTCACCAAGTGGGGTCTAGCATGCCATACAGGCCACAGAACTTCAGGCATGCACCATTAGGTGACTAGTGACTTGGTCCTAGTTCAAGTGCGTCTCCTCTGTGACAGTCCTGATGTGCAGCATCAGTAGAGAGAAACCCCCACCTTCCATGGCAGTGGGTTCCCATGCAGACGGGACAGGCATGGCTCAGGACATGAGGACAGAGGTTATCTGTAAAGTACCTGAAGAGTTCTCTGTTGACATTTCTTGCTCTGACTGATCCCGTTCTTTAAACATAACAGAAATTACACATTAATTACACATAGCATGCAGAGTGAAAACCAGTAATTTTTCAGCTCATCACACTCTAGAGGTTTGCCTCAGATTCGGAGTAAATTGCTCTTCTGAATGTCCCATTTTGTAGATAAGACAGAGAAACACAGAACAAAACAAAGCCACACACCCTCTCTACAGTCTATTTTTCAACAGTTCGGTTCCTCAGAAAAAAAGAGGCACAACTTCACTCTCAGTAACAATGCAGTCCTTATGACACTTACTTTTCCTAGAGTCAAGAAAAAGCCAGTGGATCTGATATGCCAAGTTCTAAGAATTTAGCAAAGAGATTTTGCATACGCAGAAAAGAGGACACTATTAAAACAAAATTACTGCAACTAACATTTGAGTGAAACATGCATGCAATGAAGATACCATCAAGTTATTTCTTAGTTCTTGTGGTTCAAAATCCAAAGGCGTGGCAGAAGCACAATGCTAATTTAATAAACATGTTCTAATTAGTTTGGGTTTTTTTTACAATTAAAGGGCTACAGAGTGTGGCAAGAAGACTCACTGACCGTTCACTCCATAATGTGCTAATACTTTATTTTTTACTGGTTTTCTCCACCGAAATATCATAGAAAGAATCCTTAGGAACCTACCTGTATTTTTAATACAGATACGGATACCAATACGTTTAAAGGCAGGCACTGAAAAGTCACGGAATAAAGTTGTCTGCTCCTAACGTACATACAGAATGTTATGAATTTTTATCATTTTATGTTAATGTATGTTGCCCTTCCTCTTTCAGTAGCTAAGTAAATACGGACAATAAGACTCACTGATCAAGTTGTGCGATACATAGCAAATGAGGCAAGGGACCAATGGAAGATTACTATATTCATGATTAGATAGGATGACTAGATGAGTGATTAGATATTAGTAAGAAACTCTTCATTATGAGGCTGGTGAGACACAGGAACAGGTTGTCCAAACTGTGGATGTCCCATCCCTGGAAGTATTCAATGCCAAGTTGGACAGAGCCTTAGGCGACATGGTCTAGTGTGAGGAGTCTCTGCCCATGGCAGGGGGGTTGTAACCAGATGATCTTTGATGTGTCTTCCAACCCAAATCATTCTATGATTCTATGACAAATGCATTTATGGTTAGGGTAATAGACAAGGACCAGAATATCTTTTCCTCTCTCAGCCACATATTTTGGGTATGACCTTGGACAAGACATGCACATTTTGACTGTACAAGCAGTCCTAGATAAGTCTTCCTTCTTTTGGTTTAGGAAAAGGGCAGAGATTTGATGAGGTAAAACAAGTCAATAGTTTTATCTCCTTCTTCTCTGAAGCCAGCATTCCATGCTACAATTAAATGGTGACCTTAGTCAATATGACTCCGTGATATGTTAATGGCTAATAGTCCTCATAAACACCTATAAACACATGTGCCTCAATAACTTTCTACTCCAAGTGTTTACTCAACTATAACCCACTGTAGCAAACTAATCAACCTAATCCAAGATTTACTGAGGATGAAGCTCTTTCAATGTCCCCCATACTGGTGTGCACTTCGAAGATCCAAGCAATTTTATGCCAAAGATTTCAGTAATGCTTAGTGCTGCAAACCCATATGAACTTCTTCAAAACATGCTAAACTAAGTTTTGATGGTAAGGATGCCCAAGTCACCCCCTGTTTCTACCAGTGGGACATGCTGCAACACGTAGGGCTAGGGGTGACATACGAAAGTCATGTCAAAGATGTACAACTGAGAATCCTCCAAGAAATTGCATACTATACATACTACTAGACTGTACTGCATTTCTATAATACAAAGAACAAAAAGAGCAGCAACACCAAATGTACACCCAGCAGTGTACTAAAAAATCAACCAACCAACCATACAAACAAAAACCCAACAAAAATGAAACAAACAGGAAAATATGATGTGGAAACTTTTGATAGTTTCACCACATTCTGTTGTGAGCACAGGCACTAAAAAACAAAGGTTAACATTACAATCAAAATATGTCTCTCTTCCCTCACATCTCTTCTTTCAGTGTGGACTTTCAGTTTGAATTTTATATTCTGCTCATCATAAATGGAAAAAACTCTGCAAAATTCAAGATTATGTTTTAAGTTCTCCTAAAATCTTGATTTTGGTGAAAATACTCAGTATTAATTTTTCCACAAGTAAAACTACAGTCAGAAAGTTATGGTAATCCTTCCAAATGCATTTTCTAGCTATAAATATCTCGGAAAGCTGCTCCACTTCACAGTGAAACTTTGTCCATATGGAACATATGACTAGGAAGGACTTGGTGAACTACTGAAATCCAGTACTCTGCTAGTGAAGGCACCCATATCATGCAGTTTTGATCAAAACTGATCATAGAAAATGATCAGTTGGAAAACGAGTTAGTTTTGTGAGTTTTTTTGTCTTTAGCCCTGCCTGTAGGACATTACTCAAGAAGCTCAATCTCCTACTGGTAAGAAACTGCTTTTTAGTTTCCAGCTATGTTTCTTTACAGACAATTTATACCCAGTTACAGACTATAAATATATGTCTTTCCCAAGTGCTTACTCTCAAAAAGTTCACTAAGAGGAACCATATTTTTTTAGTTTGTGTTCAGCTGAGCTAAACAAGGCTCTTCTCAGCTCTTTTTGGTCACCTTAGTAGTTCTTTCAGCATGTCCTTCATTTTGATTCATCTTTCTTAAACATGGATGAGCAAAGCAGTACTCAGTACTTCAAACACAGTGCCTCCAGTGCCATATTTAATGGCTTTAATATTTCTTATCTCTATTTTAAATACATACATGGGTGATCATCAGAAACAAGGGGACTTTTCCTCTATGATTTCCAGCTGATGAATTGGCAGCATTGGTATGGAACTAGCCAGTCATCAAAGTAAAGATATAAACCATGTTTTAAGATGCTGATGCAACCCACCCTGACATTCCTATGTAGCAGTGCATGACAAATACTATATCATTAGCTTTCTATTACTTCAGCTACCCATGCACAGCAGTGTACTGAGCAGCTCTGAGAACCTTTTCTGTGGCAGGACTCTATGCCTGTACCACTCTAACCAAATATTCCTGGCATTTCAGAAGCAAATGAGAATAACGGCATGATGTCAGCATAATTCAGGATGGAGAGGACTCTGAAGGTTTCCTACTCTAGCATAAGCTAGGCCAGGTTGACTTCAAAGTTAGATCATGTGGCTCAGGTCTTCATACAAATCAGTTTAAGAAGATTTCCAGACATGAAAATCCCACAACTTCCCTGGCAACCTGTACTGGGGTTTGGCCTCCTTATCATGAAACTTTTCCAAAATTATTATTAAGTTATCAACATGCACAGTTCTTTGATAGTATTTTGACAACAGCCAACAAACAAATCCTGAAGAAACATAATGAGCCTTTCCAGTATCTAAATGTTATTCATTTTATCTTCACACTTACGGGTTTAATTTTGCTCCCAGTTACAAGGATGAGCATCTGAAATAACTTTGCTAAATTCAGTAGCATGATACCTGCCCCCAATCTCCACCACCATCAAATCCAACCTTCCTACTCATGGCGTCTTGCCTGTAGGAAGTGTTTCTTTCCAGACTAAAAATTACCTGAAAGGTAGCTGGATAAAGCAAAAAAAGTTAACACTGAACTAGGCTTTTTAATTTTTCTTTTTGCATCAGTGACAGAAGTAAGATGGGGAAGACAATTCTCTGTGGACTACATTTTTCCTGCTTTTGCCACAAATAAAATATTTTATTCTCCCTCTCTGAAGAGCACATGAAAGCACTTCCTTCTTTGTCCTTTTCATGACAATTACTCATTAGAATTTGATAGTTTTCTCTATACAAACACAACAGGTCATATTTGCTTTTTCCATTAAACCATTTGGACAGAAATTCTTCCATGGAATATATGCTATGGGATCTGTGGTTTTCCAAGCTGCCTATCAAGATACACAGAGCCTCCTGTGTTACAGGCATGAATCTGATTTTCTTGTAACTCTACCAATCATTTCCATCTGGTATTGTACTTAACAGGTTGATTTTCTGAGACACTTCACACTATGAAGTATGTTAAGGATTGTACCTTCAGTTCTATTTGATTTGCAATTTATTCAATGTTTCTCCCTGTGCAGCTCATTTGAGTTTGCACAGTCCCCATCTATTGCAGAAAAGACACAGTGGACTCCAGCCTATCTTTTCTGGAAAAGTATTTCTTCAGAGAGAATCCCACAAGTTGCTTCACTCAGTTTCTTTCTAATGTTTGGTATGCAAAACACACCATACTATACTAAACATTATGGAAGAGGTTGTGCCAAAAAAATAACTGCATTCATGTCTTGTTATACCTTCCACATGTACGGAAGACAGCATCATTGTTCATTGCAGACAGTGTAAAATACCTCTAAAAATACATGGATTTAAACTATCATAGTTATTCATAACATAATTCTGACAGTGGAACTCATCTGACCAACAGAGGCCAACGGACTGAAATCAGAAGTGATTCTAAGTGATTCTAAGAAGTCTACACAGGAAGCCAATCCTTAACACTTCCTAATCTGGTCACTCTGCATGTTATATGGAATAAAGACTTTTCCTAGACCCACTTGAGGTGTGGCTTGGCTTTACAATATGTTCAACAGCAATATTGGCTTATGGCATTTGTTGGCTTGAGTTTTGCCACATACGTCAGCCTCTGCTGTGTGCCGTCCTGCTCTTTGATGCATATTAGCTCAGTTTGTGCATGCAGCCAGATGATGAAGTGGATCAGGGAATTCATTCAACTGAAAAACTGCCCAGCACAGTTTTTGATTCAAGCTGGATCAAAATGGCATTCAAACAGCTGTGCCACCTGAGACATAGCACACACTGTGACATAGCAACAAGGACAAGTTGAGAGAGGTAGGTGTTGCTAAAGGTTGCTTTGTAACGTCAAACTGTACCCTCCGGCTACCTGCTTGCAGGTGTACCTATATATTATACAATGCCAAGTGGAACTGGAATTCAATGGTAAGCACACTCCAATTGTTACAACAGTCCCTGGCACAGTTTGTACCCGGAGTATCCCTCTCCCAAGCAATCTTTACACATGGCCCCAAAATTAACGAGTGCCTAGAGAAATTTTCAATATGAGGTTTGCAAGCAGCCACTCTGGTTTAGGGATAAAAGAGTTTAACAGTATGGTCAGTGTCATTTGATGTCAGTTGGCCTCTGTGCCAGAAAGCAGTACCAGGCTTGTTTAACCTACAAGTTACATGAATTGCCAGCCCAAATTCAGACCTTTCACTCGTTAGAACAGAAGCCTACAGAGATGATTCTTACACATCCCCACTCAATATCTGCAAAACTCCTAGGTGGCCCCATTTGCATCCTACTTTAAACTTCTTCCAGCTCTTCAGTGACAGTGACTGAAGTTCCTTCAGGCCAGGTCTACACAAACAGTTGCACACTCATTTTGCCCGTGAAATGAACTGGCTAGGTGCAAGCCAACTTCAAACTAGGAGATGCATTGTCATAATGCACAACATTGTGGCCAAGTTAATTAGCATTGCTAAAAGGTAGGACAACGCAAGCACTGTGCTCAAGGGGTCCAAAGCTGAGGGGTTTAATGCACTCTCCAAGTTCAGACTTACTCACAACAGCCTCAGGGAATCTGGGACACGCTCTCATCAGTATGCTGTAACCTTCAGCTGAAGGGACCGTGTCTAATGCTAAGACACTGTTTCACTCCATATGCTAGTTCATTATCCAGCTCCTGTGTTTTGACTGCCAACAAATAATGATGTTTTTCAACACTTCTCCACTAGGAACTGAATGCAAAAACATCGCATCATAAATGCCACCCAACATCTGCTTGGCAGTTACCATCTTCCCATGACTATCACCTAGGCTGAACCTGAGCAAGTGATTTAGTGATGAGCTGTGTCACATCCTCTTACCTATTACACCCTAGATCATCCAAACCCCAGTTCTTATGAGCAAGAAAGCCCACAGGTACCTGGTGAAAATACCATAGGAAAATTAATTCTAACAAAAAAAACCCACTCATTCTAAAATGTTAATGAAAAATCAAGTATCACAATTGAGGATATCAGTATTGCTACAAATCTTACAGCACCAATGCAGTCACAGCGATAACTAAGATAGTCACAGAAAATAAACTAAGGAAAAGGCAGGCTTTTCCCACCTTTCTTATTTAACAGTCAAAACTCTTCAAAATATTATTATTTAATATATGAGTTCTTTTAGAACAATATCAACACCTTAGCAGGCCATGACTCGGTTGGTCCCATGGCAAATAGGATATTTTGAAGCTGGGATGATGACAAGGACCAGATTTCAAGTAAAGTATTTCAGAGATTAAAAAGCAGATTAGTTACTTGCCTTATATTAACTGTAAATTTATTAACTGCAACCAGAGCACTCAATCAGGGTGGAGTATTTGATTTCCCACATTCCACTTTTTATTGTGAAGCTCTTTGTTCACATCATGGCATTTTGCTGTACTGATCTAATTGCTACGCAAATGAAAAATCTCGAAATACCTTTGAATGTGTGAATACTTTCAATAGTGCTTATTTTTAATCAGCATTTACCATTGAGTAAAAGCAAAAACTAGCTGCACAATGCTTGTAATTTCTGTAACTGTAATTCAAATTAAGCAACTGCCTTTTTATATTTTCATTCTAGCAGTTTGAGCTAAGCTCTGCTGCCTTGTTACTGCATTTCCCATCCACACTTTAAGCCTGCAAGTAATATGTAGAGCCTAGCAGACAATCCCATAAATAGTTCAAGACCTTGAAAACCACAGTGTAGCCAGTTCCTAACTTTCTTCCAAAATAAGGCATAGTAGAAGCAAAAGCTTCCACTGAAAAAAATATTTTTAATACAAACCAGTTACAGAAATCCCTGACAACATGCAATTAACAGACTACGTGATAGCAATCACCAATGTGAACAAATTCATTACAAAATCCAGATGACTGGTCTGTGGTTATGCTTACCCTGAACACAGACATCTAACACATTTTATTAAGGCCATAAATAGGTGCAATACCTGCTGAACTACCTAATGGAAGTGGTCATGTCCTGAAGCACGAAATACAGAAGTGTCTTCAGCTATACCTTTTGAATTGAGCCAGGGAGACTCCACGTCTTTCTTCTTACACTTCATAAAAAAGAAAATAGTGCTGTATCTCACAGCATAGTAACTGAAGAAATGCAGTCCACATTAAACATCTATCAAGCAGATCTTGATAGATGCATGTGCACGTTCACTTCTGCACTACTGCCTTACGATGAAATAACAGGAAATCGGATTTGTATTTCACTGCCCAACTCTTCTTGCATTCATATTGACATAATATTACCTACAAATATAAGCACATGCACCATATACAGAGAGTGCATATATATGAACACTGTATACATAGAAAAATTATGCCTGAGATTTTTAGAACTGGGTGTCTGAAGTTAGATTTACAGATTCACATTGAAATACAAGTACTTTGAAGTCCACTCTTCACACATAAAAGCGAAGATTTTCAAAGCTTGGTGAAAGAATTTCTAAAAAAGTTAAACTGCTCTGCCTCTGAATGTAATATACACACACATATGTGTCTATAGTGAAACTTCTACGAATTTTGGAGAGAATGCAAAGAGGTTGTTTTAGGTTGATTTTTTTGACTGCAGAAATTAATCCACTGAAGAATGGATCAGAAGCTGAGAGAAAGTACAAGCACAAATATGTATCTGCAAAAGCCCTTTAGACACCAGATACCTTACAGGAATTACAAGTGCTTGAAGTAACACCATGCTGAAATGCAGTTCAGCAACTGGAAATAGCATGTCAAACTTCACTCTCATTTACACCTATAAAAAAGTTCGCAGCAACTTCACTGAGTGAAATGATGATGTTGTCGATGAGATTAAAGTAAGAGCAGACTGTGAGCCTCCATCTGTATAGAAGTACTAAACCAGTGTAGTATAAATGTACAGTAAGAGTAGTATAATCAAACAAGCTCAAAGAAACTCTAGGCGTTTGCTGTGGAGAGGGGATGAGAGACAAGGGTTTAGATACACCCTTCTCCTTAGCATCTCTGCACAGAGTGTGTACACGTTTCCACAGTCCCCTGACTCTGCAGCCACCCCTCCCACCCCTGCTCAGGCTGGGGCTGTGTCTGCCCTGCAAATGAAAACTAAATAATACCCACACAAACACAAGTACATACCCAGATTTACCATCACCTTTTATGCTCCAAGCCAAGGCAATAAAACTTAGCTTTACTGCTTTGGACTTTAAAAAATAAGTGATCACATACTGTATGTGCTTAAAATCCATCATCAGCCTTCACAGAACATATTTAAAAACATCCCAGTTGTCACAAAATGTGGATTAAATTAGTACAGCCAGACTAGGCTTCACTTCACAGCAGTGTTTTCCTCAGCTGCTCCTGCTTTAGTTTCCAAGAAGTGATGCCACTGGCACAAAACTGAATTCAAATCAGCAATCACTGACCAAAAGATCTAGCTCATTTTTTATGACAATGAAAGTCATTCTTCATAAAACCTCCTCCCAAACAAAAGAGACGAGACTGCGTGTGGTATCCATGGCATATCAGTGTGAAGTACAAAACTCAGCAGAGGAAAAGATTCCAAAACTTGCCAAGATATAATAGCAAAAGGAGTTAGGTTTGGGGTTTCTTTCTGCTTCTCTTTATTATGTGCTTAAGAGTAAGTCTTTATTAGAAAAATTCAAGAAAGTAAATGTAATGTTCCATATGCACTGAAACTGCCTACTTCTTTGTTTTTACACTCTAAATAAATAGTAGGAGAGGTCTCTTCCATTTCTATCTCCACTTAGAACAGCAACTAGTTGTTTCTGTACTCTTCCCCTCCCTAGCTTTCTCCCAATAAACAGGTGACTGACATCAAATATGGGGAAAAAAAGAGATGACTAATTAAAAAAATAGGTTGGAGAGTTTTAATTCCATTGACATCAGTCCTGCTACATCTTTGCTTGTGACAGTGGAGAGCAATCTCAATGATGCAAATCCTGAATTCTGGTCCCGTGTCTTTTCTTAACAGACAAAAGATACAGGAATTCCTGTTTTGTTACAAATGGTGTGATTTTGAAATTTTCAACATAAATTTAGTCCAAACATTTTTTGCTGTTGTTGTTGTTTCAGAAATTAAATCTAAAATTTTCATGCTGATTACAAACATTTCCTGATCCAAAACAAAACAATCACATTTCACTTCAAAGTGTGTAATATATTTCATAAGAAAGTGTCAAAATGTAATACTTTTCCTTTTTTTGAGCTGACAAGTCTTAGCAGTCAGTCTGATTGGAGCAACGGTAAGGAGGGTGGGGGGAAATTAACTGTAAAAAATAGAAGAGGTGAACCATGGAAAACAGAGAAAAAGGTGAGGTGGTGGAGGGTAAAGACACTTCTAACAGCTGGGCAAGCAGAGATGGCAATCTGCCACAAGAAGAGCTTCCCCCTGGAGACAGGGAGGCAACAGGTTCATGCTCACAACTGAGCTGGGAGCTGGAGGTCGGAAGTCCAGAGACACTCTTTCTGCCACTAGTCCCCATCCATCCATCTTGCCAAGGTCTGTCTATTCCTTCATATTGTCAGTGCAACCATATTACCACAAACCAGTCCAGGCTTGGGAGACTGGGACCACTTTCCTTCACAATCGCCCAGCTGACAGCTCAGCTACTCTGCAGGAGGCTAGGAGACAACAGAGCTCACCTCTACCCATCATGATCATGCCGAGACACAAGCTCTTCTTCATCTCAGTGGGGCTACAGTGGGACCATAACCCTTGGCACTAGGATGAGGTGTCTTTCTTCTGGACACGTCACCAGCTCCCCACACCAAGTAGTTTCAAAAAAGGGTTGACTTTACCCAGAGTTTTACTTGCTAGTTCAGGTGAGCAGTTTTCTTTTCCCCCCTGTGTTGTTGCATCCAGGGTCTCAGGATTTCCAACCAGTCCCCCTTCGTCACCCCATCGCTCTGCATGTGCTGTGCCAACGAACACCACCTCCACCACCTCGCGATCGTGCTCAGCCTAGCAACTTGTGCCTTCCAAAACAAAAGGAGAATTTGCTTTCATTCATAACTTTTATTCCTTCCTGGTGGATGTGAGGAGCTAGAGATCCCCTGGGCTGTGCCTATATAAGCTCCAGCCCCTAAGGGATCCAGCCAGCAAGTCAGAAGATACAGAGGAGACAATAAGCAGACCTTGAGTCTACAAATTGGAGGATGAATGATTGGCAAACAACCTCTCCTCATGAAAAATTATGCTACAGCAACACAATAGTAATAGGAGCCAAAAGTATGTCTATTCCTGATTTGTAGACCAGGTTTTAGTTATGCTATAATCCTCTCAGTATGCCTGCTTAGGATCCCACAATCACACGAGTCATGAACACTACCCACAAATCCTGCAGCTTCCATGCCGAGCAAGCGACACACCAGATGAAGAAGGATGGAAAATATACATGTGGAATTGTTCTGGGAGCTTAAAGCACACATAACAGTAAACAAAGCAAATATGGTGTAAAACCTGTTGCTATTTTCACAGCATTTGTGGAGCAAAGCTGCATAAATGCAGAAAGATGCATACTGCCTCACACCTTTCCTCCGATCCCAGCAAATTAGGAACAGCAGCACAAACAGCAGCAGTGAGAAGGAAACACTATGTAGAAGAGCTGCCCTGTTTGTTGCTGCACTACAGGTATATGTTTGGGTATGTGAGAGAGAGCTGAATAATGAGTGTTAAAATTACTTTTCCTCATTCCTCCTCCAAAACCTCGGCTGCTCATGGGGAACTGAATGGGGAAAGTTTCCCTCAGCACCATCCTCCCTCCTCCAGGCACAATCTAAGACAGCTTGAGAAGGTTGCTGCTGCTACTGTTCCCTGTCCCACTTGGGGACAGTCTTCACGAAGCTAGTGCCAGTTTGGTCTGGTAACGAAAACGCTGCCTGTGATCCCAGAGGAAAAGGCAGTGCTCTGTTGGATACCAGAGCACTTGCTGAACAAGAGGCACTACAGACAAATTTTGGCTGGTGGCAGGAGAGATGGCTGAAAGCCAGCTGACAGAGAAGAGCAATATCAATCTCTATGCCAGGGGGATCCTCTGAAAATCCTACTGAAGCAAACAGCAACTGCTAATGGCACAGTGGCACACAAGACATGAGTGATCCTGCGCTCAATCGAGGAGAGAAAAAGGCAAACGGCTGAACTGAAGTGATCAACATGAGCTTGAACCATGGCACAGGGCAAACATGTGGCATGCCGTATGGAAACTCAGAACAAAACAGAAAGCTTGGAACAAACTGAAATTAAAAATCTGCTTTTATTTCAAATTACTCTGCTAAACATGTAACTGAAAATTGTGTTGAAGTTGACGTGACTTTGTGACATGTTGCTCCTTGAAAACTGCCATTTTCCATCAAACAAAAAAGGTATTAAAAACGTTTCAATCTGGTTACCTTCTATCCAGTAGGCTAGAAAACATTAAATCATGAGCTAAGAAATAACACCATACCATTAGTCAACAAGAGATAGCTGTTCAGCCAGCATCCATCGTATTTTCAAGAATCCATACATACCAAATGCCTGCAAAGGAAGGATGGCAATCACTCCACACATGTATTTAGAACTTTTAATGCCTGTGATAAATTAATTCTTTTAAAGACAGGTCCCATTCAACCTCCCTTTGCTTACTGTTTCTAGATATAATCTATCTGAGGAAGGATGATCAAACAGGCACTTCAAAATAGATGAGCCTGGAGCATGACAGCGTTCTGTGTTCGGAGCAGTCTTCTACTGAACAGCCTCACACTAAAGCATCCCTGAAAGAGTACCTAGGATGCCCAATCTAGGGTTTATTTGATGAATGGACTTTAGGAAAAAATTTAAATTCTTTCTGTATAATTTCTAGTAAGTGTGTAAATGAAATCAGATCAAGAATCTAAAATCAGATCAAGAGGAGTTAAAATTAAAGAACTGGAGCACCTCTCCTATGAGGAAAGGCTGGGAGACCTGGGACTGTTTACCCAAGAGAAGATCGGGCTCAAGGGGAACCTACCTCATCAGTGTGGGGGGACCTCATCAATGAAGGGGAACTCCATGAACCTCGGAAGGGAGGGTGCAAAGAGAATGGAGACAGGCTTCCCAGTGGTGCCCAGTGACAGGACCAGAGGCAACAGGCACACACGGAAACACGTAAGAAAAAAATGTTTTCACTTTGAGGGTGATCAAACACAGGAAACAAGGCTGTCCAGAGACACTGTGGAGTTCCCTTCCTTGGAGATATTCAAAAGCCATTTGGACACTCTTCTGGGTAACTGGCTCTAGGTGCCCCTGCTTGAGCTTGGGGGTTGGACCAGATGATCTCCAGAAGTCCCTGCCAACTTCAACCATGACTCCGTGATAAACAGATGAATTATCATCACTTATGCAACACCATGTTAAGAAGAAAAAAAATCAAGAAGTAATGGAAAAAAAAAAAAAGATTTCCATGTTCATTCTGGCAAGAAAAGTTCTTTATTGGACAATTGTCAATAATACACCTACTGTCCTATAACACACCTAAAGGCATAATGACACTGGAGAGATGGCTCCACTAAGCTCAGCTACCAGGCCTAAAGCTAACCCAAAATGCTTGTACATAAATCTCAAAACACACCTACATTAAAGTATAAAATTGTATCCATGAATTTTCAACGCCCTCTAATTCATTAAGTTCAGAAAAATAATTTCCATTGGCAAACTCTATGGCTATAGTGAATGACCAGAATGGGAGTTGAAACAACCATCACCAGTGCAAAAGGCAGTGAATGGTCTATTTTCATTCTTGCTCTCTGTCCTCTAAGGAATAGTACAACCATAGAAACACCTCCTAGGTTATGTAGTTTATTTGCCTCCCGGTGTGAGACTCTTCCCTACGATAATTTTTAACACTTGCTTTTGCCAAGTTAAGAGCAATGTGTCGCATCTGAGGAAAATGAGCTTATTATAAGCCCCCTCAGACACTGTATTTTGCAGTACCCAACGGATCACAGTGCTGCATCGTGTAACAGGGAAGGTGCCAAATTGTTCAAACAACATGCAAGTTCGAAACTGGAAAGTCAGCCATATAACAGGATCCCTTTGAGTACTGGGCCCCTATACAAATACTTTCGCCCCCTTGCTACACAGCACAGTGTCCTCTCCCCTGCTCAAGGCACAGATGATCAGTCCTAGCATCTCATAACTGTGAAATGTGCAACCACAGTGCCATGCAGTAGTGACATGCAAGAAATAGCCCAAGCTGTGAAACAGTGAGAGGAAATCTTGTAAGTCTCATACTTGGATGAAGCTTTACATCCCCCTGGTCTTCCAGCAGGACAGCCTGCCTTCCAGGGATCCCGCTGGAAATCACCAGTCTCTCTCACTCTGCGGACAACTGTGAAAAACAATTTCAGCTATGGTCACCTGAAGTCATGCACGAGAGGAAGAAAAGCACCCCTAAAGGAGGCAGCTGAAAAAGAAGTGACCACCATGAAAATATGCAGGGAAAATGCCAGAAAGCTAATGCAATCATCCTCTATTCAAACACCCAGCTACAGGGGACTATTGGCTGCAGGGCTCCAACTTTTCACCAAACTCACTGGGGTGAAATATTTGTGGTGTCATCTTTTGCTATGTAATAGTTTCCTTGCAAGGTTTTCTACATGAAACCTAAATTCCACAAAAGCAGAGTGCCCATTTATTTAAACATTTTTTCCAGTATATCTGCTTCCCATCTGCAAAGGTAATCAGAAATTTTCAGCCACATTTCTAACTATCTCACAGAATGAACTGAGAAAACCAGACATAAACTGCCCAAGATTAGAAAATATGGAGCATTCCACAGCAATCTATAATAAATAAAATACACAATACTCCCTTACTTTCACCTTTAGATGCAGAAAAGACCATTAAAAGTTATATTAAAATAATAAGGCAGCACTAAAAAAATATAAGACATGACAAAAGTAAGGCTGTTCACATACCTGTAGCTCTTTCACCATAAGAATATACACTATAAACAGCCTTTTTTTCATAGACGCTTGCTATTTTTCTGTGTATTTCAGCACAGATGTGGATGCTTAGCAACTTTAAAACAAAGTCATTTACTTAGATAACTAAGTATAGATCAATGTACTTCATTTTATATACATTCTTTTAAAATACTGTGTCTGTTTATAACATTATTTAACACCTAGAGAGACAGAATCCTCATATATGGATTCCAACAATAAGTCACCTGCCTTTGCATGTAAAAAAGAAACAGATTTGAGTCTGCTATGAAGGTACATATATGAGTACACGAGTGCATTCGTGTGTGTGCACGTGCATACTTTGTATACAAGTTACCTACGCATACAATAGGTGAGAACAGAAAGAGACCTAGGAAAATAAATTATTAACATGTTAAAAGTATTTCATTAATGTGAGAATAAATGCAGTTATAGAACGTAAAGGTCTGTATCATTCAGCATATAAAAAACTGTTATGAAGCAGGAAGAGTATTTTGTTAGAAATGCCCACATCTGACCAGAGACAAACGGAAGAATCAGGAACATTCCAACAGTTCAAAAATATCATGGCGCCACTGCACTGCAGTATTTCACTACTATTTCTAAACACAGAACATGGATGTTATCAAGCTTCCTGAAACACTGTCTTCATAAAAGGTTTTGCTAAATGAATTAGTCAACAGCATATAACAAATGTTTCCCTCGAGTGTGCCTTATTTTGCACCACTCACAAGCAAAATAAAGTTTTTGAAGAGGAATAATACATTTTGTTACACTAACAGGTCTGGCTGAAAAAGCAAAACCAAATTTAAAAAAACCCCACAAAACCAAACCAAACAAACAAAAATATCAACAACAAAACCAAAAAAACTCAAACAAAAAAAAGGTGTTTTTTTTTTTTTTTTTTAAGCACACAAGCTTTTCCTCAGATCTCTTACCTATTTGTTTCCTGTACTGGTCAACTGGAGTTCTTGCTGTAGAGGCATCTTTTCTACCCATGGTTTTCAATCCAAAAATCACTGTCAGCAGCAGGGAAAAAAAAAAAAAAAGAAAGAAAAATAAAAAAGTAAACATTATTCCTAAATAAGTCACTAAGGAAATCAATGACATACAACATTGGAAAAAACTAACAAGAGACATGCATGTTATGTTATGATTATATACAGTCATAAGCCTTCCCAGAGTACAAGGAGACACCAGAGTTAAATCATCACTATTCTGAAGACTCTTAATAAATTCTAACATACCTTTTTCCCCATTGCATGGGTTATTAACATTAAAGAATGCCTGTTAGTTTGAATAAAAAAAGAGAAAAGGACCTAAACTGATTGCACAGCAATTCAACATCTGGTACCACTGAATTTCATTCTTGTTTGTTTGTTTTTGTTTTTTCTTGTTTTTTTGGTTTTTTTCATAAACCAGGGAGTGAATGTTGCATTTTGAGCTGCTTCCATTGTTGGCAAACAAGTTTACAGTATGCCCAGGAGTCTGATGCAGGACTAGGCATGTGTGCATGCACTAGTGTAATTGCTCAGGAAACCCACCTGCAGACACAGCCCTTCAGCCACCTTGAGCTAAAGAGAGGAACAGACACCTAAAACACAACAACCCCACACTCCACCTTCCTGCCACGAGCTCTAGAGATCTGTGAATGAAAAGAACGTGGAGAATAAATGGTGAGAGCTGGGGCTGTGTCCTTTTTACACCTCTCAGCAAAGGTATTGAGAATTTAGATCGCCTTCAATGCATTTAAGTAACAACCATCCTGACTCTTGAATGGGCTTCTCGCATTGCACAGCACAAACAGGTGACACAAGGATTGCACAGGAAATTGCACCATCATTCATCCTAAGATGCTCTTTTGGTACTTTGTTATTGTCACACCACCAGTGTAACTGAACAAGTGTTATCTGACTTGTGTTCCAGAAAATTCCAAATATGCCCATTTAACCTGGAAAACTTTATGGTCTCTTATTCATCCCTTCACAGGGCTGTCACTCAAAAGGTACAGAAAGATTCTACAAATATACTCATTTCACCTCTTTTTCCACAGTCGAAAAATATCTGGCTTTTATAGTCACAGTTGGTCCTCAAAACACTATTTTTCAGCCATTTTGGATGGGCTGAATATGTCACTCATCACAATGATGGTAAGCCCCACCTTTTGACCACCTTTATGACATAAGCCTCCGAACACTAACCCCTGCACTCACAAGAGAGCTGACATTTTCCAGTGTGAGATTTACTGTTCGAGCGCAGAAGATGCACAACAGCCAACGCTTGCCTTTTCCCAACTAGCCTTGGCGAGTTGTGCCAAGGGCAAACTTCAGCTGAACTGTCCCAGGCAGCCACAGACTGTCTACAGATTGTGCACATATGGCTTTGAAGTATCTGTGAGTTATATTTTCCTGTTAGGCATTACCAGATGCATTCCAGCAAGACGAGCTTCCCCAGGCTCTGCCAAGGCACACTGTCTGGGAAGCACAGCCCTTAAAGGCACCATGATGCCAAATCCTGGGCCAAAAAGCATGTCAAGGCACTGCTAAATGCACTACCATCAGCATCTCAGACTTAAACACGTACCATTATCTCCTCCATAGTTTCAAACAAGGTTTAATGTACAGCTGCAGGAATGATTCCACCAGTTATTTATGCATTTTCAATCCACAAAGTTTCTTCTTTTGCATTTATCTATTCCGTAAGAATTATACGCATTTAATGCCAAGTGAAAAATACAGCCTCCTTAATTTAAAGTGTGGGACACGGCTTAAAAGGAACTTAGGTGCTCAGAAGTCAACAACTTTTTTTAAAAGTTATTTAGAAATAATAACAAGATATAAAAGATTGCCATTATTTCTTAATCCAAACTGAAAACTCAATCAGAGAGTTCTAATGTTTCCATACATTACTTTTGTTTAACACAGAGCATGCCCCTATCTTATGTAAAACACATAACAGTGAACTGTAATCCACTGGTCGTTTTGCCCCTCTAATATGCTTTCCAGCTATTCTCTTAAGTGAGTTTTATTTGTCACATAACATTCACATTGTAATAGCAAGAGTGGAAAATAAAAGTATCATTTGAACTTCTGGCTAGTTGAGGAGATAACGTGTATTTTTACATTGCAAAACAGTTCTTGGCTTTTTTATGCTACTTTTAGAGACTGTATGACTTGCCTTTTGCAATTTCAATAGCTACTAATGTTTTGTAACAAAACATTAGCAGTGAAAAATGTCTGCAGTTTTAGCAGTGCCAATAAGACTCAAGAAGGAAACACAGACAAAAAATTATTTCCTGATTTAATAGGAGCCACCAAAATGCTCACTTTTGCCCGTGTGGCTCAGTGTCAACAACTGCCGCATCTAGAACCCAGACTCCTCTTTGTTCTTCAAAGGGATGCAGTAATCATCATTCATTTCCACCGCTTTGATGGTTAGATAGCAAAGGCCCGAGAAACCCATGGAGACATTAGCACATACAGCCACAATGTCTAATAAGACAGCTATTTGCATAAAAGATCAGCCACAATTTAGAATGTGTTGCGATAGATGTGGAAAGGGAATAACAGATCTATATTAGCATGTACGAAACAGAGATTGTTTTCACAATTTAATTCCTCAGGGACTGGGGCTCATCACCTTCTCTTGTAAAGAATTCTGCATTCCCCAAGGAAGCAACTTGCCATGAGCCAGAGTTAAACTAAAATATGGATTAATAAGAGATAATATTTATTATTTATGAACCTTGCTGCAGGAGTGCTCTCCAACGTAACTTTCTGATCAGATTTTCATGAAGGAAAATCCTGGAACCTTTATGAGCCATGAAACAATTAGAAAGCACATTTTCTGTATTTAAAATAGCAGTGGTCATCCAAGAATAATTGGTCATCCTAACTTTAGTGTAAGCAAAACTAGCGCTCAAGTCTTTCCCGACTGGCTGCTCCACTGCCTTCAATGTCAGCAAGTGGAAGATCTAGCTTTTGCTGTATTTTTTCGCCAAACCAAAGGGATAGGCTGTGTGTACCCCAGCAGCAATCAGGTCCCTGGAATTCTAATGACTACATAACTAGTTAAGAAACATGTAAAGGAGTTGTCACTGCTTTTCTTTACAGGCTACTAAAAATACTTCAAGAGTAACTATTTGAAGGCAACATGAGCCTTCCTTAACTTTCAAGCTTTTCCATAAGATGGTTTTAAGAAAACAAAGCAAGGTCCAAAGGAATTATTTTGTATTTATTGCCATTATGGAGATATACAAGGCCAAAATACATTCTTGTTTTTGTGGTGCCCTTCACTGTTTTTTCACTTTCTTTCTCTTACCCTCCAGTAGTCCAGCTGTGAAGGCTTATACCCTCAGACCACGATTCTTCTCCTCTTTTATTCATAAGCAGTGACTGATAATTAAAAAAAAACACAATAAATTGCCTATTATCACCTCCGACATTCAATAGCATTTTGTGAGATAGAAAAACAGTTCTGATTGCCCATTCAAGGTGTCCTGGGTTCAGCAGTAGCAGTCATTTTTCTCTTTCTTAGTAGCTGGTGCAGTGCTGTGGTTTTGACTTTTGGCCTGGGAACAG
>JANHGB010017948.1:0-12192 GCA_026283785.1 Coracopsis vasa | reverse complement strand
GCTTAGGATGCTTCAGATTTGTTCCACTTAAGATTTTGCCAGCAGTTGTAAACTCCCTCTGTAGCTAGGGAGACAGAATTTTGTATCCTCTCAGGATCTTAAAAGTCATCTAAGCATCCTTCAGAGGTGGTCTGCGTGGGAAGAAACTTTAGATGACAACACTTCCAACTCAGACGCTTCAGTTTATTAATGTGGCTTTCAGCTGTTATTTAACTAAATGAAGACAATCCAGTTCTGAAAGCTAGAGCTGACATTCAGAGCTCAGAACCCCAGAGTCCTACATATTTTTAAAAAATGATTATTTACTTTCCTCGCTCTTTCAAATACTCTTCTCGAGATGAAAAAAAAACCCAAACGAAACCAACAAAATGACTGCTTAACTTTGCAGGCTACATGTCAGCCTCACGCACATTTTCTCAAAACACATGGGTCTTTCAAATGAAAAAGAGGAAAGTAAGAAAAGTATGTGTGCACATGAAGACAGGCAGTTCCTTTGTAAGTCAACAAGCACAAAGAGCTTTGAAACATCCAAGAAGCGCTGCCATAGAAATGTCAGCTACGGAACATTCTGTAACGTTTACTGTTTAGCTTAGCGTATCACCTTTTCACCAACTCTCCCAGCCAGATTTACATTAATAGCATAAACCATCACGCAGTATGTTAACTAAGACCTTTTTCAACAAGAAAGTGAGGGATTCAAATAAACACATTCTTTACCTTATTCTTCCTGTTATCGTTGTACTTGATCAAATCCAAAATAAACATTAAAACCTCCTTAGGACAAAGGTTGTGAACATCTCTCAGAAGGGCCATGGCAACAGGCATAGTCTGTGTAATAAAATTAATACTAACATCATTCTTATATTAGTGAAATGATAGCTATAGCCTGAAATGAGCAATGAACAATTTAACAATAACGAATATCTGAAAAGTCGTACAGAAGTGTTTTTTGAAATTCATACACATGCTATAAAATATTCAGATCAAACCAACTGTGTAATTGTTTAATAATTAGTCATAGTGCAGAAAAAAAACCCCTGTACATCCAAGAAAAGATTCTCAAGTCAAGGAACTATCAAAAAGGTAACAAATGAAAAATAGTGAAATACAGAAAATTATGCTGGAACTGTCTTGAGACAGGCACTGAATTTGGGTGTTTTCATGTGAACACAATTTTTAGGTTTCTCTTACCATCGAGAGGTATAGATCCAACACAGTCAGTGAAGCCAGAAGAGTTATTAGCCAGACAGGTATTAGCCTGATTAGGTATTTATTTTAGAATGAGCTAAGCAGCTGTCTAGGCTCCACTCACACAGATTGAGGAGTTTTACTCTAGATCAATAAACTTCAGACATAGGATTCAAAGGGAGAAAGGTGTAAGATTTAGTGTGAAAGAAAGAACAATGACAAAAAGAGCAAAAAAATATGAAAGAAGGTTCAAAAAGAGACATGGGGAGAACGATTAAGCAGTTTTGGACACTATAAGAAAACAAAATCTGAGTTTTCTCCATACTGAGGAAAATGAAATCTGTGGAATAATAACTCAATCATCCAATAATTATAAAATGAATCTTGAGGGAAAACCATTGTGACTAATTTTTGTGATTCACTGTACAATCAACAACTGTAGGTTCCAGTACATAAATCTGCATTAACATCAAAATAAGCTGCAGCGATACATGATGTTGACAACTGATAGGAGAGAGCAAGAAGGATTATGCAATGCCTTGAACTAAAAAGCCCACCAATTTAAGGTAATATTTATGAGATTTTCTTTGCAACATGATATCATTGCCAGTAATGAATAAGAACAGCTTCTTAATTCACCTAAAAGACAAAAGGATTAGTTTTGTTACTGTGCACTAAAATCTATTTAAGAATGAGCTCATAAATATTCACAAATAAATATTGCATGTATGCAATTTAATAACTTATTTTTGACTAAGATGGAAGAAACAGATGCCATATAAGAAAAAACTAGTTATTTTGTATTTTTATGAAGGGGACTGTGCTGTCCATGTTCCTGTAGTTGTCAACTACAGTTGAAGGTTTTGTATTTTGACATTTCTTTTAAAACACTCAGTGGAAAAACCTGAATCTTACCTTTTGCAGAAAGTAGCTTTGAAAATTCATGAAGTTGTTGGTCTTCACAATGTTTGGACAAGTCTTACAACAAAACATTCGGGTAAAGAGTGACTTCATGGCTGGTGGTCCTGTCCATGTACTTACCATGGAATTTGCAATCTGCGTAATTAGGGGAAGGGAAATTGTATTAACATCACCACTGCAAATTTAGTTTGGCTGTAGAAGAATACACATTTCCCATAATCAAAAAGAATAATTGCCAAGAACATACTGTGCTTTAAAGAGATACATATTTTCATCAATGTATTATTTTACTTTAGCTAAGCTTTCACTGCCATCCCCAATATACCTTCTCTACAATAAAGGTAAATTCTATGAAAATTGTTCCATTTGGAAGATGTCTGCAAATAATTATCTTTCCATGATAAACTTCTGTTCTGAATTATTCTTTCATATTTTAGATTAAAATTCTGTGTTTATTAAGCCAAGTTTTTTGACTCTGCGGAAGCCAGTGATGGAAGAAGCTTTTGCAATACCAGCCTCCCAAATTCACCCTGCCAGTAACCTCAGCCTAGACTTTAAGTAGATCTCAGCCACTCTTAGACTAAGACCACCCCTAAAGTGAAAGGCAAGTCAGCCACCTCTAACTTCAATCATAAGTCACAAGAAGACCATGACTGAGACCAATTTATTGTTATAGTCTGTTTTGGTGTAATGCAGGAAGGTTCCACCAAGAGAAAACTGCTCTTGTGCCTTGCCAGCATCCTTGGTTTCATATATTTGCAAAATCTAGAGATGAACAACAGTATTTTCAAATTAAATGAACAGTAGTTAAATCATCATCTCTTCAGTATTTTTTACACTTATAATGTGTTTTGACTCACTGAATTTCTCTTTAAATACTGACAATCCAAATTTTCTACTTATTCTACTGATATACACTCTGACTTAAATGTATTTGCACATTCCTCATACCACAACGCAAGGAGCCCGTCTTGCATTATTTCTACTTAAAAAGGCTGCAGGTACATTTCATTTCTGCATCCTTCAGTTCAGTATAGCATAAAAAACTGGATATAACTGTCACGCACAGCTATGAAACTTCTCAGTGTTGGGGGAGAGGGGGCGCTAAGTTTGTGGTGGTGTTCTTTCTTAACGCTTGTAGCACAACACCAACACTGCAGGGGATCTGAAAAGAGAAATCAGCCTCCCAGGAATTAATATTGTGACATTGTTTTATTTTTGTAGGGTTATTTGTCATGAACTACTCAGCAAAGTGTGTGCGTGCACACACCCCTTCCCCTGCCTTCTTTATCAAGGAGGATTGAATATGTAACCTAGATACTTTATGCCCAAGAGACTAAAGTGGTTTACAACAAACTAGATGGTATATTTAGAAAGTGCAGTAAATTCAGTTTTATAATTGCTTGTCACCTATCCTTCCTCTACATCAACATGTGTTCACCAAGAATGTTTTATAATAGTAGCCACAATCCAGCTAGAAGCTGCAGATCAAAGAAAAAGAACTCTCCCCCAAAATAAACATGAAGGACTTTGCTTTTTTTTCAGTGAAGAACACAAATCCTTAATATTTACAGGCTGCAAAAATTAAACTGAGTTAATGACAACAGGAAGTGATTTTTACTAACTGGGACTACTAACAGAGTGTATTACACTTTCCTTCTAGGTAACTTACATAAGCACATCTACAACTCCGTCCTATCATGATCCTTCACCTTGAGTCAGTGTCACAGCCATAGTTTTTACTTAGCTTTATAATCTTTTTTCTGTAAGTCAACAACCTTATTTGTAGACCCAAGATTATTCATATAACTGAGCAAAGCCAGTTATAATTATCTGCAGCCCAACTGCCCGATAATACAAAGACCAAAAAAACCAAACCCTATTGCATTTTCTAAAAATTGCAACAACTGCTTTTTTAATATTTACCTGTGAATATCCACTTCCAAATACTCCAAGTGAATTCATATTTGAAGTCAGATACTGACAGTACCAATACAAGTACATACACTGGCAGTATTACATAAGTATTTCATAATATTAAAATACTTTGTTACAAACATTTCTTGGATTTTGACCTTAAAAATATGGCCAAAGGATTTATTTCTAAATTTCAGAACAGGTACTGAATTATTCTCAACAGGTAAACAGCAGAAAGCAAGCTATATGCCAATAATCTGAACTCCACAAGTGGTGAATAAGTATGCCTTTATGTGCACAAAATATGTCAACAACATACCTTTTCAGAAATTCTTCTGTGTTTCCACCCAGTTGTTTCATAAGGTTCTCTAATTTTCATTCTTAATGCTAATTTTGTGTCTAAAGAAAAAAGACCTTTTGATCTCAAGGCAATTATTTGGCTGTTAAATATTTAATTGCAGACCAACATGATGTTTATTTTGTGCCCCTATTCAATATGAAATGATATAGGGCAGCAATGTGAATTCATATTAGACAGATGAATTTCAGCAATTCAGAGTTCTCAACAGAAAGGCCAAGGAACTTCCCAGTAAAACAGAAAAAATGTACTTTGGCTCTGAAAAAAATTAAACAGAAGTCTTTTATTTTTGCCACTTAATGAAATCTGGAAAAATCCCTTGTGGTTTTCATGTCTGACATCTCAATTTTGACAATTATGAAAGCCTTCTGCAGTCTCCACTTACAGACTAAAATAATACAGCTTCCCTTTCAAATCAGTCATGTTAAAAATACTTGGCAAACACTTTTAAGAGGTTAAATATCAAGCCAGTTTAAGAACTGTGATGAGTTTTGACCCATTTTCAAACGTTTACAATGTCTAGCAGATTTCTTCCTTTGCTCCCATTCACACAACCTCACCTTTGCAAGGCAGAAGCAGGCCATCATTCTCACTCGGTAGAAACATTGTTCCTGTTCTAGTATATCAGTCAGCGCAAGTCGTGATGCTGGAGTGGGGAACTTTTCCAATGCCAAAATGGCTTCTTCTTGTGCAACCACATCTCTCTCATATCGAAGCTGATACTGCCACATGAAATCAGATTGTTCAAATTCTACCTTCCTCAGCACTGACATATCAGGGTCTATTCTTATCCAGAGCAAAGGGGAATCAGCACTAGGAGAAACATGAAAAACATTAATAGCTTAGAAAATTTCAAAACTATAGAAATTCAACAGATGTTCTAACATGCTACAAATTATTATTTAAATATTTAGAATCAAAGAACCAAAAAAATAATCTAACTTAGAGGGGACTTTTGAAAGTCACCTTTACTGATCTCCTGCTTTCAGGATAGCAATTCTGTAGCCTCCCAGGGCAACCTGTCCAAGCCTCTAATACTTCAAAGTGGATACAGTGGTTTGGTATTTTTAACCTACAGATCTGAGTTCATGGTAAATTACTGGACGATCTCAATATATTTAATACTATGTCCGCAAACACTATAACTTTCTTAAGTAAGCAGCACTCCTACAGCTTAAGACTACAAAATAACAATAAAGAAAATCTGGTGGTAAACACCAGTATTTTTAACATATTTTTTTTATCAATAGATATGAAAGCGTTTTACAGACACATGCTGGGATATTGAAAGCTGACAAGGGATAACCATGCGAATACACAAAACTGCCAAGCCAAATAATAAAAGTTAAAGTATCAACAGAGAGGATTAAGGTTTTAGTCCTACAGATAAAATTACTTAGTTGTATTCCAGCCAAACAAACATTTTATACTTTAGTATTCACACAGCACCATGACAGCGTAAGTAATTTATGGGAGCAACAAGCACAAACTATGTAATAAAGCCTCTTACGCAGTTTTTCACATTAAATTGGTAACAACAAATACAGACATAGAATTAGGAGAGAGTCTGGAATAGCGAAAAAGCATCATTATAAATATAATGTGCATTTCTGTATACATCTGTAGAATATCTAGAAATAATGTAAAGATAGCAGCTAGAGAGGAAAGGAGAGTGAAAAGAAGAGCTCATACACAGGATTTAGAAGAATAAAAAAGAATAAACATCATCATATATGCTTGGAAGAGTCCAAACTGGACAAAAGAATGACAGTATTGGAGATTAGGTTATCAGATAAATAACGCGTAAGTGACATGCAAAAAATCCTATACTACTTGAAAGGTAGTTCCAAGATTATTATTGAAGTCTCAACTTAGTGTAATGCAATGGCTACCTGAGCATAACAAATATTTATGGTAATTGCTCTTAAATATAATTAAAAGACTATTTTACATATGCCCACTATCATATAGAAATTATAACAATAACTTGATCAATGTAAATATCGCTTATTATTTCTCATATTTCAGATAAGGTTAAATTTACAACAATCTCCAGCACTTTTAAGGTGACAATCAATCCTTCTTCAAAGACACACTGTTAGTTTTCAAGAGCAGATAATTTACTTCCCTCAGCCAGCAAACAAGGTACCAACACCTTCAGTACTTCTGAGAACACCAGTGGTTCAAACTCTAGGAGGGTAAAGCAGGTTGAGCAATAATCTGCTTCCCCAGAGCTAAACAGTTCCAACTGAAATTAATGCCAGTATGAATTATAGTTACAAAGCATTTCATCACCTCTTTACAATCTAAAAGTATTCTTTTGTAATTAACCACAGATTTCAGGAACTTGTGTGCCTTAGTGCCAGTCTTCATTGAAGTCCAACAAAAATTGCTTGCTCTTTGTTTCAAGCAAATTCTTATTTACATTTTACCTATAAAGCCAGCAGAAAGATATTAGATATGTCTAAGAAAGAATCAAGTAATTATATCACCTTATTACGCCTAAGATAATTTTTTAAATCTGATTATAGCAGTTTACCCATACATTTGCACTTTGGCAACATTTTCCCAGCTACAGAAGAAATGTCTCAAAGAAGGCAAAGAAATGTGGTGTAGTCTTGAAATTTGCCAGTCATATAATGAAGTACAATATTACTATAAAGCCCTTAAAAATAGCATGCTTTAGACAAGGAGAACATGGCTCAGTCTCACATTGAGGAACTCTAACAAGCTCCAACTTACTCCATAGCAGAAAGGTCCATGTCCACCTCTTCTCCATTCATCAGTGGAATCTTTTTCTTCTTATTTCTATTTAAAAAGAAAAAATAGAAGAAAGTAAGCATTAATTACTATACTAGCAAACATATCTTTAGAAATGGAACTAAAGCCTGCAAAAGTTCTCTGTATTTCACCACACTGAAAAATACTGCTCTCTGCAGCACACAAAGTTGAGCTGTGCATCAGTTTTATTCAAATAATAATCACTAATATTTTAAATTGGCTTAAACTTGACTCCCATTAATTTTTCTAATTACATGTAAGCATACAACTTTGAGAAGCAGACATCAAAATAGTTATTTACATGAATAAGGAAGCTGAAAGAATCTATTTGGGAAGTATGTTACTTTTCTTGCTCATTAGGTTTAGTAAACAGCACTGGCACTCTTAACAGAAAAGGAAAACTATGCAAGTGCTCCTTGCATATATCTTCACTTGAAGTACTCCTCTGGCTTACATTTATCTTCTCTCTAATTTGTCTTTCCCATTCAGAGGCATTTTTATTTTGATTAATGAGAGTATTTATTCAATTTGTTCCATAAAAATAAGTTCTTAAGGAAACTTTAACAAAAATACTTATAATTCAGAACTGCATATAAACCAGAAGGTTTCCAGCTGTCCATAAACAGTGGTAAATTCCATTTTCTTGCTTTACATCACAGGTAAATCTTATTCAGTAAGATTAAGAAAACAAACACAAAATATAAAAAAGCATATACTGACCTTCAAATGCACTACATGCTTTCATACATTCATATTAAAAATATTTGCAGTTTGTATTTTTGTTCTTACCTTCTGCTTTTAGAATGGCAAGGTATATCATGTTTAAGACTGTTTTCTTCAATCTGCAATGTATGGTTGAATGATCCATCAAGTTCCTGCACTGTCACTTTAAGAGGACCCTTCAAGTTCATGAGATTTTGTTATTAACATTAAAATTATGCTTATTAATGTATGCATCATACTTGTATGTGTAGGTAAAATATGGAAAATGGACCTTACCACATATTTCTGAGTCCCAGGAGACGTGTAGTCTTGTTTTATTTCCAACTCCAATACATTCCGTTTTCTATTAAATGCAAAGCTACCATAAAATTTTACCACTCCGCTCTGATCCCTAATTAGCAGTATAGGAATTCTAGTTGCACAATGCAATAGTTATAAACAAACATAATGTTTTCATTCTTTACATTTCCTTTATGCTTCTTTATTCCTACAATTTCTCATCCCAAGAAAAACAGGAAATTAAAACACTGATGTTAATTCATGAACTTTTAAAGATTATTTTTTTTCCCTTAAACAGTTCTCTAACATGCAATCATGTACGTGCATTATTAACTTTTCTTCCAAGCTATAGTCTTTTGGCTAGACACCTCAGACTGGTTCTGTTCACGGTGGCTGCCTTCATAAAGGTCTGTGACTTTGTTATCAAGTACAGCCTAAGGCATTTTTAGTGGTTTCTTTAGCACCACGTTTAAACTCAGCACCAACACAAGCACTTAATAGCATAAGATGGCACTATTTAAGAGTAATATGATATTCTCTCTAATGATATAATGACCTGCTGTGGTCTTATAAGAGGAGAAAATCTACCATCACAGGTTGCAACAGTGTTTGAAGCATGGTAGGGAGATTGAAACCATAGAATTAAACACCAGTTACAGTTAACGGGATCAGGCTTGGGGCCAAAGTCCAGAGAAGCTGAAAAGTCCCAAAATCTGAGCTACAAGTCTTCCTTCATTACAGAACAGATGTAGTTAAGATTCACCCAGCTCAGATAGCAATGCTAACATCTAGGTATAGCTGCAGTGTGAATATATGCACACAGAGAACTCCTATCCTCCTCAAGTACTTGGCACAGCTACATATGGAAATTAGAATATGCAGATAAAACACTAACTTCTCATATTAGTTCATAAATATTAATTATGCAGTGGGTTTTAGTTAGATACTGTGTTGCATGAACATTAAGTCTGTCTAAATAAATAATGTCTAAATACTAATACCTACTTCTACTTTCTGTAAGAACAGCAAGGTACGGTTCTAGCCTGCAATCACATTAATTAAAACTACCAGTTAAACCTGTTAAATGGAACAAATTCAAATTAACCCTCGTATCAATCCAAAATAAGAAACCCTATTTCCTGACCAATACCACTTATATTTGAAAAATCAACACACAGAGAGCTTTATTTTACTTTAAATTGTAATCTTAATACAAGCTATCAAGCTATTAAATGTCAGTGTATTTTAAGCTATCAATCTGAGCTTTAGGTTTACTTATTTCATGGTGATTTACTGGAAATCACATCTTAAAATGCACCAGACTATAGCATTTTCCATGTCAGACTTCAGCATATTTCCATGGGCAGTGTCCTCTGGAATCTCTTTAGTATAATTTGGCCTTAAATTCCAGCAGAGCTCTTGTGCTTCTTTCAAAGTAGAACTTAAAATCATGAAATACCTTCTAGTAAAGAATATCTGAAAAAACTCCAGCATACTCTGACTATGAAAGGAGTGTGAACCATATATATCTAATTCAAAGAATAATGTATCTAACTGCGTTAAGCAAATATATTTCATACCTTTCTTCACATTCCTTTAAAAGTGCCAATTAAAAACCAAACTCATTCTCCATATTAACAATCCAGACCCAAATAAAAAGGATACACCCACTGCTTTATTAAAGGCTGGATGTCTTTGCCAGAGACATTTGAGATAGATTTCAAAAACCCAGATGTGGAAACCAACATCTGACTCCACATGTGTGACTGGAACTTCTGAGATGAAGCAGTGCTGGCCAGACTCAACAACTTGTTGAAAACCTAAAATGATAAAAAGTTATTACTTTCACAAATACTTTAATACATAAAATATGATTTTCTGTTTAGTTGCAGCTGAATTGCAACTAAAGGCCAAGAAACTCATTCTTTGATAACTGACCTCAAAAGAAGTCTTTCAAAATAAAGACATTTCAGAAAATTATCTGCTTGACCATATCAGAAATTCTGATTTGCAGACACAAATATATTTTTCTTTATGGCAAACCATCCATGATCCTGAGAAAGCTCTGAAACCCCAGCTTCTGAACATACCAGATCACTTACTAGATCTGCTTTTTAGAAATAAGAGAGTCATTGGGTTCTCTACTTCGCTATTCCTTTGTAAACATTGCAAAAAAATAATTAAGATTTACGTAAGGAAAGCTTTAAGAAAGGTGCATCTGCTGAGAACTACTTAAAACAGCTCTCACCACAGGCACATACATGTTTTCCTTAAAAAAGCCTAAAACATGGCATTTCACAAAACATTTAGTAAAGAAGAAAAAACTAAAACTACAGAAGTTTCACATTTCAGAATAAAACTACAATTTTCTATTCAACCACTTCTTCTAATATAAAGATCAATGCTCCTTCTAGCACTGAAAATTTATACAATGGAGAGAGCAAAAGCTGTATGCATTAACAATTTCATTATTTATAATTTGGTTAGACTAGCTCACAGCAACACCAGTTAGGGGCAGTAAAAAAGGTCCTAAGTGTTAACAACAGATCACAATCACTGAAAGCAATGAAATACCTTAATATGAAAGAGGATACAATATATAAGAAGCATTGCAAGTTAGGTGTAATAATAATAGTTAACGCATCCTAACACAAATGATTGACATTTTATGTTTGTTCTCTCCTGCTAAAACTGAAAATACAAATTGAATCCTATGATAACCTGTGCTGTTCTGCCTTAAACTTCATTTAATGAATACAAATACAACTAAAAGCAAAAGCAATATATTCCACATAATCATTTAAATACCTACCTGTAACATGAACTCCATGCTAATCCTGTTCTCAATCAGTCTCATAACAAGATGTGCTTTACACTGGAACATCGTGTAATATTCCCAGGACAATGTATGAGGGTGTTTGATAGAAAAATGTAAATGTGATGCAGGGCTGAAAAATAATAATAAAAAAAGCAGTTCTATTTTGCATTTTATGGAATGGAACTTCAAACATATCAGCAACCAAGATTACAGCCGCACCAACAATTATTTAGGATCTCTTCTTCTGCTTTAAAGTTATAAATTATGACACGCTTAAAACAGCCATACACTTTACATTCTGTGTGACATGAGTGTATGCACCTGGCATACAGCCAGTGCTGTACAGAGAATAATGGCAGGTGATACATGCTATGCATTACTGTAAAGACAGTGATAGCAGTAGCAATTCGAGCCAGGAAGTCTAGCAAGCAATTTGAGTCTAGAAATTACTCATAAATTGACATTATGAAAAGAGGGTAGATTTAGATTAGATACTAGGAAGAAATTCTTTACTGTGAGGGTGGTGAGGCCCTGGCACAGGTTTCCCCAGAGAAGCTGTGGCTGCCCCATCCCTGACAGTGTTCAAGGCCAGGCTGGATGGGGTTTAGAGCAACCCGGTCTAGTGGAAGGTGTCCCTGCCCAAGGCAGGGGGGGTTAGAAGTAGATGATCTTGAAGGTCCCTTCCAGCACAAACCATACTATGATGCCCCCTGCCCCACGTCCGTTAAAAGTGACTGTATGTGGATAATATCTTATATTTAAATAAATAATTGTTGCAATTAAAGTAAGAGTTTTAAAATTCACAACAGACTTTCATGGGAAGAGGAAAGGAATTGGTTTTTATTTTAGCTAGTGACTTTTTACTTTCAGTACTTTGGTAAACTGCCGTCTTCTAAATCAGATAACATGCCAAGGAAGACTAGGAAGAGGATCATGTTACAAGCTGCCACACTGTAACTTGAACTATCTGTGGTGCTTCTTCACACATATCCTTCATGTCTCTAAGCAAAATATTTTAAATGGTTTAAGCTCATTCCATGTCAAAAGACAAAAAATGCTGACACCCTGAAACTTTTAAAAACAGAAATGATTTCTGGATTCTGCACAGTAATAAAACACAAAAAGCCTTAATTTTGATAAGCTTTCATTTTCTTTACCAAGTTTGACATTTCAGAACACAAGCATTCGGACCTACAGGTAATTTCCA
>JANHGB010017942.1:0-17482 GCA_026283785.1 Coracopsis vasa | reverse complement strand
ATAGCTTGTCCCTGCTTAGAGCTGATGTTCCTATAGCAGGGGAGAGTTTAAACTGCAGTGCATCTAATTTAGAGTGGTGTTTTATGATTTGGGTCCAACCCTTACCTAGCATTTCCTAGTTGGTGTAAACATTGAGTCACTGCTTTCTAGACAGTGTAGGTGAACAGAGTTGTCACTGATGATATAATTCTTAAGAGAATTTTCCTCTCAACACCATTTCTGGAGATCAATTCTGTGTCAGTTTTCTGCATGAAGCATTTCCTTTTTTACACAAAGCAAGTCCTCTAGGTCACATAAGCACCTAATTGATAGAAACAAGGATCTCCCCTTGTGATAATGAAGAAATCATCAACACTAATTCAAATTAATTTTTTCTTCAAATTAATTCTTTCTTCTCAATGTTTGTATAAGATGAAAACAACAAAGCTACTTTGGCTGTGAGAATTTTAGTTATAAGCAAATTTTAGTTATAAGCGAATTTTAGTTATAAAGGTTAGAAGACAAACTGAACAACAATAAAGTAAATTTAGAAAGAGCTCTAAAGACAAAGTGCTAGCCTTACTGAATCTGCCTTTACTGCTTGCTTCCTAACATTTTATATACACTAGAGTGACAATTTAACTAGGGTTTTAAAAACCTAGATAAATGCTCCCCCAACCTCTCCTTTTTATATAAAGCATCTTTCCATGCTTATAGCATAAACAGGATTTTACAGGCATACCTTCTATGCGAAGTTTGCTTGTATTTTATTTAAATGTTGAGTCTGTTTGTTCCATTCTTTCCCCCTGTGAGTTCTAATGTTTTTTATTTTCTCAGTACAATGCATACAATAGTGCCTTGGTCTAATGAAACCAGCAGAGTGTTGAGCTACTGAAATATCTGTATTGTAACTCTTAACTGTAGCTTACTTGGAAAGGTCATTTTTGTAATGTAATTGTGGATCACCAGATGGCACTCTTGCAGACAATATATCAAGTCTGAAACCCTGTTTGTAAAATGGGAAAAGAATACATAACTCTCTTTGCACTTCTGCTTTTTCTAATCTCACCAGGTCACACCATTCTGCTGCCATCTTTTAGATACCGTCTCACAAATTTATTTTCCAGCTCCTGGTCCTGCTCTCTGTTCAAATCCAGTATGTGTTTTACATATTTGTCCAAGTCTATGACTTTCACATATCCTTTTAATTCTCTTCTCATTACCTAAAACTTAACATTGTCCAAATTAAATGGAATGCTCTTTTTACTCCCTTTTTTGCCTCCAGCTCAGAGCACCATCATGATTTCTTTGTCTCAAGTTTCTTATGGGTGTTAAAATTGTACACTTTTCCTTTCTTTCTTTCCTCACTCCTCATTGTTCCTGGTTTCTCTCTGGACCAATACTAGACCAAAGCTTACATCAGGTTGAGTTTTGATGTCATGACGGTGACAGAAGGCCAGTCATGTCAGACTTGTGCTAAGGCGCAGCTTGGAACTGCACTTTTCTATTTAGCAGGAGCAATACATCTAGCAATAGCCAGCTAGAGGTACTGTCTGTAGCAATATACCCTGCTGTACTGGGTCTGTCTGGGACAGAGTTAATTTTTTTCATAGCAGTTAATTTTCTTCATAGTGCTTTGATTTGAGATTAAATCACACCAGTGTTTTGGCTACTGCTGAGCAGTGCTTGCTCAGCATTGAGCTTTTCTCTTTTTCCTGCTCTTTCTCCCCAGTGAGTAGGCTGAGGGTACACAAGAAGCTGGGAGGGGACATAGGAAGGACAGTTGATTCCAACTGACCAAAGGGGTATTCTGTGTCTTATAATGTCATGCTCTGCAATAAAAACAGAAGGAAGGGAGTTTTGGGAGAGGCAGCCATTACTCAGAGTCTGGCGGGGCACTGGTCTACTTGTGAGAGGTGGTGAGTGATTGCCTTTGCATCACTTTTTTCTGTGTCTTTGCTTCACTTATTAACCTATTTTTGTCTCATCCCACGAGTACTACTCCTTTTTCTCTCCCTGTTCTCTGCTCAGTCCCAGTGGGGTGGGGAGTAAGGGAGCAGCTGTGTGGTGTTTAGCTGCTGGCTGGTCACCCACCAGACTGATACAGCACCTGTAGCTAAGTGATGAGCACAGGAATCAGGGCTGTGTGGGCTGGAGGAGGCATTATCATGCAGGTGAGAACATAACCACAAATGATTGAAGTATTGTTCTAGTTTTAGAGGGGCAAATATCTCATTTCCATTTACCTCTGACTTGTGAGGTCTGTACCTTTCATATCCCTTTGCTGGATTATATAAAATGAAGTCCTTACGTTCTCGCTCTGATCAGTCCTTTTGTGTATTCTGAGTGCATTGCTCCCACCCTCCCCACATTGTTACATTGATTCCTGTTCAGTGACATCTTTCTTTATGCCTGTATTTCCCCACAAATATCCCTGTGCTGTTCTTCCATATTGTACTCCGTATGTGGAACAGGCTTTGGTTGGTCACTTCTTTCCTCCCTGTCAAACAGTCTGTCAATCCTCATCTTTGCTTTGACAGGTCCTCTCTACAGTGATAAATTTCCCCCATTAGAAGTTACTGCAGAGCCTGCAATTCCATATAATAGTATGCAAACAACACGTCACCTTATACAGTCTTCTCTGAGACATTTTTCCTTCAATGGCTGTTTCGTTACATTTTCAGGGCAATGCATGTAATTTAGTCTGTGTGACTCCTATCAGCTGCAAAGAGCTAAATCCAAATGTAAGTCTTTGAAAATTTGGAGGTGCCTTGCCGAGCCTTAGATTGTCTATCACTCTAATCAGCTCAATAAATCTGATTACGCATCTTTCAAATAAATAATGATGGGTTTTGCCTGAAGCTTTTACTGTTTTTCAATCTCTATCTATCAGCTGAAATTTTATGTGCACTCAACAGTTGCTATTCCATTGTTAGGAATTCTGTTATTGCTGGCTGCAGTAACATTCATTTGAACAATATGGATGCAAGTTTCTTACACAGAGCAGTTAAATTGTAAGTCAGCTTTAGTTAAAAACAGTGTCATTAATATGAGAAGTTGTATATCTGATATTATTCTTATTAACAGATTCTGAAAGCATTCTAGGTCTACATTAAAGTAACATTTCCAAAATTGATGACACTATAGAAAAAAAATTATCTATCCTCAACTTAAAGTTACATATTCTACCAAAAAACCTTAGAAGTTTGATAAATTAGAAAATTAACTGAAAATAATGATTTTTCCCCATTTTTTTTTTCAAAATACCAAGTTTGACTTAATTCAGATTAAGCTTCTCCACCCTCTATAAGTCCAGTCTATAAGTGCTCTATATATCCAGAGCTGAGATGTGTGAAGTAATCTGTGAGGGTATGTACACATCTGTACTTCTACATGCCTATCAGTTCATGTGCAGAATCACTATTGTGATGCTTTTAACTTTACATTCACAAACAAGAGCATCTACCTCTTTGGTATTATTACCAAAACACATTACCAATGAAACTGATGTTACTGACATGGCAAGGACAAAAGTTTGTCAATCTTTTTATGTTTAGTAAGTGAAACGGAAGTCATCCTCTGTCAGTTTGGAGTGTGATCCCAAAATACCAAAAATTCTTAACCTTTTTAGTACCACACATATTTATACAGTACCTCATGTTGGGGGGGGGGGAGGGCAGGGGAAGAGGGTGTGGGGGCGGAAGAAGAATGCCATTATCATAAAGAACAAAGTGAAAGTGAGAGTAAAAGAGTCATGGGAGTAGCATGTATGACAGGCACTGAGGAACTGGCTTGAAATACAGACTGTTTTAGTTTTGTACCCAGAGCTGGTAGTCCTGGGAACTATCTGAGCCTCTGATTGTATCATCCAACTGGCATCATAAATTATTTAGAGAAAAGATGCCTCTTGCTAAGAGTATTGTCAGGCTCTAAAGCAACTGAGAACAGTTGCTAGAAGAGCACAAAGAATTCCTAATGAGATGCATAACTAGTGTCAGCCTTGGCTGGGGCCTTTATGTGTTATAAAAATTATAAATGTTATTATAAAAGGTGAAGTCAATGAGAATTGTATTTGCAAGGAGCTTTGAATCACACCTGTAGATAGCAGATCTGCAAAGCAAGTCAGCACTGCTATGGTTAGGGGGCAGCAGGCACTAAATCAGTGACACAGCACAGTTCTGTAGTGTGTGATACTGTTGGAAGCATGAAACTTTTATATAAAATGTAAACCTGGTGCCTGGAGACCCGTTATTAATAAAGACAAACAGTAATTTTTTTTTTTTAATTTTTTTTTTTTTTGAGTTGTCAGAGCATTGACTCTAACAGTCTGGGTAAAAACTGAACTGGCAAACACATATCAGAGGCATATAAAACATTCTTAATAAAATGCAAAGCTGGTAGCAGTTCATGTTTGGGGGTATTTTATTACAGACATCAATATAAGCTTATCTGAGTGGAGTAAGTACACATACTTTCAAGTAAAATTAGATGTCTTATCCCAAGAAGGTGGAAGAAACATCGAGTCTATCTGCCTTGCTGAGTGAAAGTGATCACATTTTATAGATAAGTCTTTCATGTTGAAAGGATGTGAAAATTCTTGTTTATATAGGTATTTGGATTAAAGGGATATAGTTTCCTTGGAATACTTAAAAATAGAAAGATGCAAATTTGAGCAAGATAGAAAAGGTATTGGGAAAGAGCATAATTTAAAAGTAGAAGAATATATCTTTTGACATTTAACTTGATTTCACACAGCTCCAGAAGGTGCAATATCCTACATGTAACTTACCCCAACATATTACAGATTCTGTAAATCCTTCCATTACTTTCTGGGAAAACTATCAATTATAGCAACTATAATGGATTTAGACATCCAGATAAGATATAACCTAGAGCTGCCTATCCTCAAAAGCTGAAAACCTAGCAACACCTCCGTTTTAGGTCATTATTTTCTCCCAGCAGCCTAAGCACAATCACCAGTATATGCTTAGAAGTAAACTAAATAACAAGCAGATATTTAGCTGACACTTAGAAGCCATCAGTAGTCAGGAGCTAAGGACAGGGAGGCTTCCCTCAATTACCCAAGAAAGATCATTCCAAACCTAAATATCATAGTGTTTGTGTTGTCTATATGGACCAGACTAACTTTATTAAGACAAAAGGACACACGTTAGAAGCTCACATCAGTCTGAGCTGAAACAGACCCACAGCTTACTTTTTCCAGGAGGCAGTCCCAACTTCAGTATATAAGACTCTTACACCACATTAAATGCAGGATTTCTGGAGTCAGAGACCATAAACAAGGAGGATTCTATGTAACCCAGTGAGATGATGAACCCTCAGAGATTGTTCCCAGTAGAGGAAAATCTTTCAGTTTTATCTCAGTTCTTTCCTCTCTGACAAATATTATCCAGCCTTTCCCTGACCTTCGTCACAGATGTAATTTGTTAGCATTTATAGCAACACAGATGAGTCTGACAGTCTTTCATAGAAACTTTGTCATTCTGTATTTTGCAAGGGTTGAAAGGCTTTTGGAAATTACAAATGTCACCTACATCAAGTTGAGTTAAATGTCCTTTTATGTTCATTCTCACTTACCCACTTAGCCTTAAGAGCTTTTACTGTCTTCTGTCCTTCTGCAGCTGCAGTGGGGTTCATGTTGACAGGAAGAAGTGACAAGATACACAGGCAGGAGGTTAGTGAAGTTCTGAAGGCAAACAGGAGACCAGTGTTTGAACAGACAACAGCAAGAACTTTGAAATAATCTGGTTTACTGAAAGGTTTAACAGGAGAAAAATCTGTGTGTGCAGGGAATATGCTGAAATGGTTATGATGCCAACAGTCTGAATAGCCCAGGGAAGGAAATGAAATTTATGAGTCATTGAACATCCCAGGTGAGGTCCGGTGATTTGCTGAACAACGCAGCTGTTCCTGAGTGCTTTAGGCACAGTACTCCCACTCAGTAGTAGCTCTCTGCATTTTCTATCTAGTATCTCCCTGATACTTCTTAAGGTTAACAAATTCATAACCAGTGAGTGATATGGTTGCAAATGCAATTGCAGACTGCAGGGGTAAATAACAGGATTCGAGAAATGTGTTAGTAAGAGTTAGTGATAAATCTAAATGAAGGCAGGCAGACAAAGATGCATTTTTATTTCCTTTTTATTAATGAAATATTGAGATAAGAGAAAAAGTTTAGATCTGTTTTTTTAAACACAGAGCTCTTGCGAGCCGATATTCTAACCTTGATTTTAAATCTCTGGAGATAAATCTGTGATCATGACTGGACAATGAGCAAACTCTACAGCAAGGGAAGACAAAGAGCTTGGCCCTGCATTATCATTCAGGGCAAGCCAGTAGGTGACCCTTTCTTCAGTGTATGAAAGTCTAGCATGCCAAAACTATTTCTGTTGTCATAATATGCTATGGTTTCTGAAGAGGTTAGTAACTGCTCCAAATGGATTGTCATTCTAGAGTGTTTTATTGTGTCTGGTCTCAGTGAAGAACCAGAAACATACATAAATTCCACTGAGCAGCTAGACTGTTTCGATCTTCATATATAAATTTTTAATGTATAGACCAATTTGCTAAACTTAAGTTTGAGTGAAAGATATATTCCTAGCTGGGAAATGCTGAATGGCCAACAAAGAGGGGGGTGGAGACTTTTACATCTCATTGAAAGAAGAGCTGTTTACTAACCAAATGCAAGAGATGGCAGCTAGTGTAACAAAAATCCATTTAGTCCCCTACTCAAGGAAACACCATTTTTTTAATATAAAATGATGGCCAGTCAGTCTCTTATTCAGAAAAAAAAAAAAAAAAGGTATTTTTGTGGAAAAAAGTGAAACCATTTTGTCCTTCACGTGTTGCTTCCAGATTTGGCACACAGCTTACAGAAGACTGTTGTCTTTTTACAGGCCAACACCTGGAGGTAAGAAAGGAAATGTAAATGTCTACCCCTGGGTGTACCCAAATGCCCCTAGAAGTCAATGACCCATCTGAGCTCTGAATTATCACACCAAGAGAGGATGAATTTCACTTCATCTCTCTCCTGACTTTAGTCTTAAAGAGTGCTTCATGTGATTTAGATATAGAAATGATATAAGCTCACTACTTTAAACATGTCAATTTAGAAATTTGTGTGCAGACACATAGATCAACACTGAAACACGTGTCTATCAGTAGGTGAAAACAAACATGTAAGGGTCCAAAGCTCCAATTATAGTCAGCAGAAGTCTAATCAATACAGCCTCTGAAGCGTGGAGGCAAGTTCAGCTCATTCTAAAGTAGACATGAATTCAATTGCTCCCATGACAGTGCCTGTTTCAGTCCAAGCCAGTATGTTCCACTTTGCAGCAGGCTGATCCTGATGATGATCTTATGCAGGTCCTGTGTTGTATCTGTCAACTGCGGAAGGATGTCTCAGATGTCACAGGACATGTCAAATAGCATAAGGTGTCTGATTTGGTGCAACTGAGCTGTGCCCCAGTGTCTGCCAGGCTAAAATCTATTGAGTTGTTCTCCATAAAACACAAAGAGAGGTGAGGTCCCAAGTGTTCCTCTAGGCACCTTCATTTAGGTGTCCTTAACCCTGAACTGAATCTTTGGTCTGCACTTGCTCTGCTAAATCCCATCAGGGAAGCTTGTCCCAGGAACTTTGCCCTCAAGTCCTGGTTTCACTAAAAGCAGTCTGGAAGTCTTGAAATGCTCCAGTAGAGCTGAAAACCCATAAGACTTCTTGTATTCCAGCTTCAGGTCTATGAGCTTTGAATCCAGGCAGGGCTCTGTGAAAGTACAGATAGCCCTGCACTGCTGGACATGCTGACCTAAAACTTGGGAAGAGGTGTGCTCTTTTAAATAGGATTTTGCACTTCAAGACGGTGAGTAGACAGAGTCAGAAAGATGGAAAAAATGTTCATAAAAGTTACAGTGGCATTGAGGCAGGAAACTGGGTGAAAAACAGCTGTTTCTGTGATTTCTTTTAAAAGCAAAGGAACTGTCACATATGGAACTTTACTTGATTAAGATACTTTCCAAGTGGCAGAGCCCTGACTGTGCTTTAACAAGCGTGTGTGCTCTGAGTCTGCACAGTGGCAATACTGGGACACCAGAAACCAGAACTGTCAGAAAACCTACCTGATATTCATCAAAGAACCACTGAATCCATGAAATATTGGGATGGTATTCTCCATATGATTTGGTATTTTTCTGTTCTTTCTCAGGGATAAAAAAACCCAAACAGCCCACTTGCTTTAGTTTTCAGTGGTGAGAGAGACATTCTATTAATCACAAAGGTTTCCCTTTATCTTAGAAGGAAAGTATTAGGAAAGCTATGTTGCTTCTGCTGCTTCATTTGTATCTGCCATATCTTCTGTACTGTACATCCTAGCTCTAAATTTGCTTAGAAATATATACATACATAAGTAATGCAGAAAAAGACAGTGATATGACTGAAAGCTGGAGCAGAGACAAGACAATTGGTTTCACTGTATCTTTGTCTGCTAAGGTGCATTAATCTTGCAAAAGCAAAATGTTATTAATGGTAATTTGAAAGAAAGAAGTAGGTTACTTTCAAACTGATTTATTTCTCTGGGCAGCTTCACTGTATGCTAGTGCATTTACAGCTACAGTTCAAGGACAATAATGAATGCCATTGCTAGCAAGCCCAGGTAGCCAGCTGTACTTTAAGGCTTGATAGACAAATGTCTATTTACCATGACTTGTATTTTCAAAATAGTTTCTTTGTATTTTCAACATCTGTTGACAGAACCCTAAATATAGGAATTATGCTAAATCTTTGCTCTGACTGCAACACTTTTATGATATGATCTATTGCAGAAATATCAAGCTGAAATTGGATCAGGAAAGCATACTTGCAATTGTGAGCTATCAAAACGATGTAGTGTTGTTATACAGTATAGTTTTAGAAAGTACAGTGGCAAAAAAGATTGCTGTGGCTATTTTTAAGCTGTGAGAATATAAAAGCAGTGACTTGCAAGGCTTCCTTTTCCAATACTGCAATTTGAGATTTTATGTTGACCAAAGAAAATGTATTTAATGGGAATGAAAAAAAAGTACTTTTTAGAAGAACAACTTATAAGAATGGTTATTTAGACTAGAATATCAATACTTGGAGTTATTTTTCTTCTGAGGCAAAAATCTTGAAATGAACATTGCATACTTTGCCAATGTTCAGCACAGTAATGGAGCCATTAGAGTAAATCACTACATTTGCTTCACCAAATACGCATGTAAATGATTGTGTTAACATCTAGTCTATCAGCTTAATAATATTCATTATGAAGCTTTGGGTTTCAACTCCAACCCAAAGGCTTGGTGAAAGAGATTTTGTGGAGCTCTGCACTAACAGATCCCGTAGCAGGGTTGATACATGTAACTGAGGGGGTTGAATTATCATTAGAAGCAGAAATTAGCCAATAATATCAAAGCCACTATTCGCTTATCTGTATGTGGGTCTACTTTCTTTTCCAGTGGTCCAAGCATATAGGCACAGGAAAGGCCCACAAAGAAGTATTCCAGTTTCTTCTGACATCTTTACTTTGTGCTTAGAAGAATGTGATGTTCTATGTGCATGAAAATTCAGTTTAAATGTAGCTAAATATATAATGCAAATCACTAAAGAAACGTAAAGTTCTGCACAGTCACACTTAAGATAAAAATCACACCAAATTTTAGTCAGGACCTGCATCGCTAATAAACCAGAATGTCATTTCACAGTAGGCTAAGTAAAATGGAACAGTTTTTAATCCAATTTACATTTGAGAGAACATGTGTTAAGTCTGCTCGTAAAACTTGGCCCATTCCTACTCAAAATGCTCACCAGTCTGTTACAAATCATCTCAACACCACATTCCTATTTTTCTTCGTGTACCTACAGGGTCTGGATAAAGTCTAGTCAAGATTTTCCAATTCTCAGTCTGTCCCGAGGCTCTGATGACTCTTTACCCATATCAGCCTTAGGGCCATGAAAATGCACCCGCATGCCACATACTCTTCCGTTTGGATAATTCCTCTTTAGAAGATTCAGCATTAGTCTCTCCTTGGACAATGCAGGACAAAAGCAGCAAAGGGGTGAATTTTTAATTATAGTCACCTGATTTGGTGTAAGTATATTTTCTGGACAGTATCATAATCTTGCTTTATATTAGATGAGATTAGATTAATTGCGCTCATGACATAAAATGAAGTGCCCAAATTGAAAATAGAAAAGGAATTCTCAAAGGCATTTGTAATTCGACAGAGATGTATTTCACCATGGCAATTCTTACTGTACTTCACTCACTTCGGGCCAGGATTTTGCACCATATGTTGCAAATTCTGTTTCAAAATTTCTGGTGTTGGACACCAAAGTATTATTTATAATATGAGAAGACATTTAACTATTCTACTACACATACTGGGGAATATAATCTTGAAGGAAAGATGACATATAGACTCTGTTTGCATAGTCTCTTCCATAGTAACTTCATTAAGTACAAATAGAACTTCAAGGAGGGCACTTATCAGTATAAGGAAAGTTACGACAATATGGTCTGAAGGCAGTTGTGCAAAAGTTTGTTGCAGCAGTTGAAGAAGAATGAGAAGAGAGCTTAGTCCTTATAAAATGTAAATAATCTTAGTTTTCTGTCCCTTGTTTTTCCTTAACCATATTGTAAACTGAGCATATTTTTATCAGTTAGAGAACCTGTGTTCTAAAAAACATATAAATTCATTGAACACATACCTCACATATAATTCCTTATTTCAGCAGTATGATTTCTGTAGACATTCATATAACCTCCTCTTTTTGCAATGCTAACTGAATGGGGAAAAGAGACAATAACCTGGTTTATTCTGGAAACAGCAGGTAGTTTGATCTATTTTTACTGCAGATCATTTCCCAGGACACTGTGATTCTTATATTTTTAATCAAATGTGTGAATCGAAAACTGCGGTATGACCTTTGGAAAAGACACTGCAGGACATCAGCTGAAGCTGTGAATATTTTAAGCGCAAACAAGAAGTTGACTTGCTTGTTCTGTAACAAAAGACTGCAGTAATTTATGGAGTAGGAGTTGCAGTTTCAAAACATTTTTAATTGCTACATTTGATCTGCTATGCAGTATTGTGTGACAACAGCTAAGAATGAAATGTCAATGCCCATGTTCCAGCATAAATTTATACAGTGTGAAAGCAAAGAACCCTGTTGATTTCAGCTTTTCTTATTTTCTAAGTGTTTCAGATTTGCCTGAATTACTTTCGGGTTACTTAGGGAGTGAAGAAGTCCTCAGACTTGCAAAGCATTTAAGTAAATGCATAACTTTGTTCCTATTAAGTCTACTTATGATGAAAAGAAATTTTAATATATAGGGGAAATAAAATGGGAAGGGATTTCACAGTGACCTATGTACCTGGGATAACTCCTTTTGATAAATGGGTCACATTCAGGATGGAAATGTATTAATAACTACTCTCTTTGCTTTTAACTCATTATAATGATAATTTAGGCCTTTGAAAAATTCCAGAAGTTTCACTTACAGGAGTGAAGTTACATAGGTACTTAAGAGTATCTAACTTTTTGAAGAAAACAAGCCACTGCTTTCATATTTTATAAAGGATTATTGTCTTGGGTTCAGCTGTAACAGTTATTTTTCTCCTTCTTAGTAGCTGGTGCAGTACTGGTTTTGATTTTAGTCTGCGAACAACGCTGATAACACACCGATGTTTTTGTTATTGCTAAGTAATGTTTACTCTGATCAACAACTTTTTCAGTCTCATGCTCTGCCAGTGAGGAGGGACACGGGAAGCTGTGAGGGAGCAGAGACAGGACACCTGACCCAAGCTCGCCAAAGAGGTATTCCATACCACAGCACGTCATGCCCAGTATATAAACGGGGGGAGTAACCTGGAAGGCCCAGATCATTGTTTGGGTCAGGCTGGGTATCAATCAGTGGGTGATGAGCAACTGTATTGTGCATCACTTGTTTTTATTGTTTTCTTTTTCTTTTCCCCTTTGAGTTTTATATTCTCTCCCATTGTTATTTCTCTTATCATTATTATTATTAGTGGTAGCAGTAGTAGTTTTGTATTATACTTTAGTTACTGGACTGTTGTTATCTCAGCCCGTGGGATTTCCATTCTTTTGATTCTCCTCCCCTTTCCTTTGGCAGTAGGGGTAAGAAAAGGGGGAGTGAGTGAGCGACTGCATGGTTTTGAGTTACCAGCTGGGCTTAAACTATGATAATTATTTAAGAAAAAAATCAGAACTACAGTTATAAGTCTCATCAAATGTTTACGGAATATACATAGACTTATTCCCACAGCAACTCTTACTTATTTATTTCCTTAGAGGACAATATACTAGATCACTAGCTGCATGCTGCTTCTCAGTGATGTCTATGAAATACACTATGGGTATCCAAGTCTTCCATGAAACCATGAGAATGAAACGTAAATGCTCTTTGAGCAAACTCCTGAGTGATGTCCAGAGTTAACTGCTGATCATTAACGGGATCAGAAATGTATGATTCAGTCAGTCATTTTAATGCCGTTGATGAAAGAACATGCTATTAACAGCATACCTTTTACAAAGAATGGACTTTGCAGAAAATCAGGTTTTGCTTTATTGGAAATGTTTGGTCCTTTATTATCAGTGAGTAAATAAGGAGAACTTAGGCAAGAAGGTTTGCCAGTGGGAACCTTTGCAACGTAACACTGTAGGCAGCACCAGAAGGTTTTATCACTGTGTAGAAATTGCTTAGCCTTCAACAAGTGAAATTTACTCAGGATTAAATATCCTTTTCATAGATATTCAACTAATATTTAAATTAAAGAGTTCATTGCTTTTTTTTTTCCTTTTCTTTTATTGTACTATAGTTTAAAATTCATTCTAAATGTACAGTTTTACCTGTCAATGTTTTGCAACTAATAAAAATGGAAAGATCTATCTTTTCATTATGGTGTACTCTGCTCTATTATCTCTGTAATCAAAACATCTAGTTCAGGAATATTTGTTTAAAACCTTTGTAAATCAGTTAATAATGCTGCAAGTTATTTGCTTGCAATAGTATCAACATGAAATGTGTTTTAGGTCATCTTTCATGTGAAAATTCCGTAGCAGTGACAAGAAACTTACGTGATAAGATTATGTCAGCAACTTCATACATTTTTCAAGCTTGGGGAGATTTTTAGTGGTTACTTCCATACTTGGTCTTAAGGACAGAACTGGAAGCCATATTGGATACTTTCACTTTCGGCAAAGAGAAAAAGACAGTGAAGAAAACTGACAATCAGAAAAATGAGACGAACTATTTAGTAATTTTCATTTCATAAATAATTGCCATGGTGCTGAGAAAAGCTTTTTCTCCAGATTAATAAGTACAAACAATGCACCTGGATTTTTTTCCATGGAAAAGTCACAGTAAAAATTGCATATGTTGTCAATAGCCAGGATTCTGATTTTCAAAATCCTTACTGCAGTGAGAATTTTAATAAAAGAAGTAAGATAAAGAAAGAAATGCAAAATACAGACACAAGCTTTTGACTTTGTCCCCTCCTTTTAAAGAGATACTGCCAAGTATGGTTTATTGCTTTTTGTGCTGTGTTGCTGTTGAAGGGAAATTGTGATGACTTGTGGCTTAAGACTGCTTCTCAAAAACTGCATGGAACAATAGAAATGAGAGTTTGTAGAGCAAGCAATCATAAGCCCTCTGCCACTCCCTTAAGAGCCACTGGCAAAATGTACATTGAGTGCAGCACGGCACAGTTGTTCCCCACTGTAGTGGGTGGGTTTTTTTTGTTGTTCTTTTTTGGCTTGAAGAGTTCAAAATCAGAGGAATTAATTAAAGTATCAGACTTCGGAAAGAATGCTAGTCAGAGATTTACAGAATGAGTTTGAAATACCTTGTGTATAAAGCCCCTACTGTTGCAGTCAGACCCAGCTACTTCAGAGCCTTGCTTAGTCTTCAATGTTCATTTGTCTTTTTTTTATTCTTCTCATCACTTCTTGATCATCTCTCTCTGTCCTGAGTTCTTTGCCCTCTAAGTAAAGCACTCTGAGATGCTGGACAAGAAGTCAGAATTGCTCAATCATAATGAAAGATCTCTTCAAAAGAGCTGCCTACACTTTCATCATTGAATTCTGATCAGGTTTGTTATGGGAAAATTAGGCAAGGTCTGCCTAAGTGGAAGGGCCATTTCTGGTGGCCACAGAATTACTTTAGACTCGATTCTGGTAGTGCTATGCAAAATCAAGTTTATGTTATTTAATCCCTAAATATAGCAAAGACTGCATAATAGAAATGGGGAAACACACAAGAGTTGCCTGGACATTTTCTCTTTGGAAAGCATTTCTAATGATTTTCAGAGAATTGATTTGCCAGACTTTGAAAGACCCAGTTTAGGTCCTGTTGAATGCTAGACTTCAGGATCCACATGTGTGAGAGACATTCGCCAAACTTGATGCCAATGAACTCCAGAGCTTCCCATCAGCATTCTCTTGATTCCTGCAGAGGCAGGAATCTTTAAGCCCCAAGTATCTTTGCTGGAGCAGAGATTCCTGAGTTACTGTCCTAATTCTGCTGTAGCAATGTCCAGAGTACAAAGTACCTCTGTTTGAGGTGTGGATTTCTTATAGCCAGAGTGTTCCCTAACTCTGAAATACTCAACTCTATTTAACTTGCCAAAGCCTCTCACAATCTGTGAAAGTTCAGTTAACATTTTTGGAACAAGAGAGAGACTGAGAATACCTGAAAAGCAAAGCTCAAGACTGATTTTAGAGAACAAAACCAATGAAGCCTGATTATTTTTTAAATTTAAAAAAAAAAATAAATAACCACACAAAAAAAACCCAAACAAAAACCCAACAACCAACCCTCTCAAAAAAAACCCAAACAAAAAAACAAAACCAAAAGAACAATCAAGCAACAACCCAAAACAACCAACACGCAAAAAAACCCACCACTACTGAAAAATACGTAAAATTTTATTTTTATTATAAGCTGGGATACATTTTTTAAAAAAACTACAATATCTCACTGGACAGAAATTCCGTATTTCAACAATTTCAAGGACAGAGAATTCACAAAAGAATTAGGCTCTTTATGAATAATAGTGTGTGACTAAGAAAAGACAGGACTACTTCTGTGTGCAGTCAAATCTACCACATTAAGTCTTTGAGTACCTCCCATCACAGCTGGATACCACTGATTTGTTAGACACTGTAGAATTTGAAAAGATAACTTTAAGGTGTCTTGTAACAATTGTAACAATTGCCTGGACCATCCAATCCTTTAGTAAAATACCTTTTCAAAGAATACTCTGTCTGTACCTCTCCTACTGTTTCAAAATGTGTTGTTTACATTAAGAAATTTGTAATGCTGACATTTAGCATTTGGCAGTGAAATATAATATTTTTTAGGTTAATTACCCTTCCTACACACAGTGACAAGTACTATAAGTTATAGTATATGGAGCAGCTGGGACATTTTTGTGTGGGATTTCAAAAATCTAGATCTCCTATGAGTAATGTGAATAACACTTCATGTGGGAAATGTTTTATGACATTATAGAATGATGTGTTTAATTAAGTTTTGTATACATACACTGTATGCTCCCTCAGCCCTGTTACAGCCCGTTTCTCATCACTGAATGTGCTTTATACATAAGGAGAGATTCAACATTTGCAAAACAACTTCAAGCGGTCAATGCCTTATGGACTGAATCCAGCTCCATTGAAATAATTGGAGTGACTTCCACTGACTTCAACAGGACTTGGATCGTGGCCCTCAGTAAGTAATTTCAGTTCAGCAAAGCTGCACAGATTGAAGAAAGGTTCTTTTAGCATGTTAAAGTCCCACAGCTGAAGATTTGTTAAGAAAGCTTTCTGAATGACTCTACATAATAAGGAGCCTGGCTGTGTGATTCTTTCCTAAATAACCCCCCCAAAATTTATTCAAATAGGGATGCCTAAGGAAGAATAAAAAGGTAAATATTGAAATGTGCAGTGGAACAAGTCATGTTGCTAAGTTTTATTTTGTTTAGCTTTTTTTTACATAACACATAATTTCTAAATTTGTGTTAAAACCCCCAAACAATAGAAACCAAAAGCACCTACTGAAGGACAAGTACTATGTGGTTTTATAAAAAGGAACAAAAGGAGGTAGCCAACCCAAAGCTGCAGCTCTTAGACAGAAATAAGAGAGAAACAGCTATAGTTCATATATTCTGGGTCTCACGTAGGTTTTCCCTCCCTCTGCTGACTGATCCTTTCTCATGTGACTCTTTAATGTTTATTTTGACTCTCTTCTTTCTACAACTACCAACTACAACCACTATTCAGTCTGACAGGCAAGGTAAACCAGAAATTATTAAACAGTTACTACACGGTTACCATTTCTGTTTACCTCCTTTTTACCCTTAGAAATATATAAATGTGTTTAACCCATTTCCTTTTACTGACTTTCTCTGTCTTCTAAAGTAGATCCCGAGGTAAAGTCATGCAATGCCCAGTTTTATGTCAGTCATTCATGATATTTATTCATTTATATCAGTCATTCATGGGAACACAAAATGTACCGCATGATCCATACCCACATACCATGCATTTAATTTCTCTTGTTTTATTGTCAGTTAGTTCTATGAAAGAGAAAAACCAACTGCTAAATGTCCAGGAAAACCAGGCTATTTTTATGGGATGACAGTCTCATTTTGAATCATGATTACTCTCTTTTGAACAAGGAAGTGTAGGAAAGGCAAAGATATTAAAAGTCTTACTTATCAGAAATACCTAAATGAGATTGCACACTGTGAAGTAATTAAATATAAGACTATTGCTCAAAATCCAAATCTTTAAAAGCTATGGTAAAGACTCAGTACTGAAGCATTTGACTGGAAAACTTAAATTGTTATCCACTGGTTGGCATAAAGGTGGAAATGTATTTTTTTAAACATAATACCTGAAATAGAATTTGCTTTTTTCCATATTAGAGATAAAGGAAGAAATACACAAGCATCTGAATCTTCTGACAGGTGTGGGGTTTAGTATAGTGGGATTGCACTTTCACAGAAAGTTATAAAATTGTAGAATCGTAGAATGGTTTGGGTTGAAAAGGACCTTAAGATCATCTAGTTCCAATCCCCCTGTCATGGACAGGGATACCTCACCCTAGACCATGTTGCCCAAGGCTGTGTCCAACCTGGCCTTGAACACCGCCAGCGATTGAGAATTTAACTCTTCTTTGGACAATCTATTCCAGTGCCTCACCACTCTCGCGGTAAAGGACTTTTTCTTTATATCTAACCTGAACTTTACCTGTTTAAGTCTGTTTAAATTTTAACCCATTACCCCTCGTGCTTTCACTGCAGTCACTAATGAAGACTCCCTCCCCAGTGTCCTTATAGGCCCCCTTCAGATACTGGAAGGCTGCGCTGAGGTCTCCACGCAGCCTTCTCTTCTCCAGGCTGAACAGCCCCAACTTTCTCAGCCTGTCTTCATACGGGAGGT
>JANHGB010017941.1:12128-42842 GCA_026283785.1 Coracopsis vasa | reverse complement strand
AGCCCCTTTAGGCACTGGAGCTGCTCTAAGGTCTCCCTTTAAGGAGCCTTCTCTTCTCCAGGCTGAACCAGCCCAGCCCTCTCAGCCTGGCTCCATAGCAGATGCGCTCCAGATCTCTCATCATTTTTTCACTCTCTTCCAGCATGTCTTTCTCATGCTGAGGATCTCAAAGCTGGTTTCACACCATCTGCAACTTTCAACAGTAATTTCACTTATCATTTTACCTTTTTTTTCAGTAAAACAATAAGATTCACCAAGATTATTTCTTTGTGTAGTATCCAAATCTATTTTAATAACTATGCTAAACGTGGGCCACAACATGTGAGAGATTATTGAAGCCAGCTTATCAGATAAACTTCATAGTCAAACCCTGAGTGCAATAAAGCGACATGGAAATTACAACCAGCTCCATTACACTGCAGTGTGCCAATAGTGATAATACACTTTTGGAAACTGCCCAGCCCATTAGAAACCCCTGTCAATCACTGCATACATGTTTTAACATTTCTTTTCATCCAGATTTTGAACTGTGGGCTTAAAACTACCCCAGAACAACTACTTTGATAACCTTCTAATGGAATAACGCCTGTAAATAGTAACTTTACTAAGTCATGCTAGTTCTTGTACATCTGCTAGTCCCAGCATAACAACCCTTGAGAACGAGCTAATTGCAATACTCCCCAGAATTCAATTTAGCAGGTCAATGGAGACATACTTATCACAGTAACAGTTAGTACAGAATTAACAGGAGGAGCTTCTACAGAGTGGCAGAAATAATAGGAAAGGAAAACAAATCTGGTTTCAGTATTTGAAGTACCACAGAAAATGGCTTGGTGGGCTCTGATTGAGGAAAGCTGGCCATCTCCACATGAGCATATGTAAGCTTGTAATTTAGTAATGCATTTGTGAAGTAATGACAAATTATCTATCATCATGGGAGCCATATCATGCATGAACAAATGTAGAATTATTCAGGATAGCTATAAAAAGAAAGACATTTTGCTTCTAATGCTTTTCCTCCATTTTACTGGTAATTATATAGGCTGATCTGCAATAACCTACAGGTTCTTGGCCTACCTTTTCTGTGCATTCCCATTCTCACAATAAATTCCTTCCCTACTCCACACAGAGAGTAATTTTACAGAAGTAAAAGGTTAAATGTTTTTTGCCCTGGAAAGCAAGGGCCTATTGAACAATCACATATGTTAGTTTACTTGGGAATGAAAAAGGATTTTAGCAAGAATATTTCAGACAATCATCATGACTGATACGCATGCTTGTCTCCCCAGCTTTCATTAAGTATTCTTTCAGATAGTGTCCTTTTATGAAGAGTAATACCCCAGGAGAAACAAGCCTAAACCAAAACCAGTATAAAATGTTGAAAAAATAAGCTTTAGATTTCAGGAAATGGGTATTTCTTCCACATTTTTCTGCCCTCAAGGAGATAAAAGTCTTGCTTGAGAAAAGCCAAGTTGACTGCTTCAAGGATAGTGCTTCTGGACTGCAGTGCAGGAGGCATGGCACCCACAAAGCTGAGGAGAGATCTTGATGGCTGCTCCCCCCTATATGTGCCCCACATAACAGATCAGTGCATGGGCAAAGGACTCCAGGTAGGACTCTGTATGCAGACTACATTAGACAGCTAAAATACACCCCTGGGTTACCCGTTAAACTGCTGCTACAGCAATGGTGTGAAACAGGCACTTCAGGAGTGCAATTAGACATCTCTTTGGATGACATATTAAACTCCAGTAATATCTTTTTCTATGCTAACTGCACAAGGAGTCAAAACAATTCGTTTCAGTACTGATTTCAGTACTACTTTCAGCAGCCCATACTGCAAGCATCTGAAGTTTATAAGGATAGTTCAGCAGAGTCCTATACAAAAATGCACCTCTCAGATATGCAGAATACAACTTCACAAAGCATTCGGCAATTAACCACAAGCAGGTAAATCATGACAAGAGTTATGTCACAGAACTTGGCATATCAAGCAAAGTATCTCCTTACCTAAAAAGTACCATAAAGGAGGTTAAGGAAGACCTAAGCTCTGTGGTACCTGCCTATTTGTATGTTCCTACAATACTTAAACTGTGCGATGTTATCTTCCTCCCTGGAAAACCATCTCACAGACACTTCTTTAGCTTCAGACCATACACACGAGTCCCTGATCTCATAGAGTTGCAGGCATATACATTAAGACCACGTTAATTTAAGAAAGCTTACTTCTGTAGGTCTCTCTAGGACACCTTTCCAATTCCAGTTCAGAACTGGGCTCAAACTTACATGCATGATCTGCCTCAGCAGCATCCTGTGTCTGCACTAGCGAGAGGGTTTGGGGAGACAAGTCTCCTTAAAATTAGTCTTTGTAAATATCACCCCCTCATCCACACTTACCAATTTATACAAGGAAGGGTTATGTGGTGTAAGTTTATATCTGTTTTCCAGTACTAAGTTTCCTACCTTAACCAGGTCGCAAAAAAATGTGTTCCTTTTGTTTCTTAAAACTACATCCTAATTACCTTCAAATAAACTAAAAGCATTCTATAGATTCAATAGAATTCATTTCTTAAAGTGACTGCTTCTAGGGATAGGTAGTTCAAAGCACAGCAAGGAACTGAACGTTCTTGACACATTATAAAAACCCCCAACCACAACAAACACCACAGAAGCTGATTAAAAATATTACTTGCTGGCTCTTTGCTTCAGGCTCAGAAGCAACGCAGTTAAGTTCAATATCTTTGAGGCTGAACAGGTACAAAAAGCCACTTCAGTAACATTGAAATTTAGAGAGTAGAACTTGTTAAAAGCTGAGGAGGCAATCAGGGAAGGATTCTAAATTAAAATGGAAAGAGATAAAAATAGACTCAACCTACAAACACTGGCGAAGCCTGGAGGTATACATACTGCAAGTGGAAAGAACAAGAAGTGGTACGTTTCAGTCTGGCTAATAGATGAGATGCCAGAAGTGGCATGAACAGGTAAGATCTTCCATTCAGAATATCAAAATCCTCTTCTAGTGATGTCCTTTGAAAAGAGCCTGAACTTCATTTATCCTTATCCACTTGTAAATGGAAAGTCTTAGAAGTCCAAGATGCAGTACCATGGAATTTGAAATGGAAATAACAGAATCCGTAAACACAAATAATTAATTTTCCACGTGTATTAGATGCAGGAAGTATGGGAGAGAAGTCTACCAAAGAAAAGAACAACTGGAGAAGATCAAAATTTCTCTGAAAAGCAAACCTGTTGCATTACAATGCAGGATGCTGGATAAATGCCTCCTCTTTGCTATTAAGATAACTTATCACAGGTAAAATATTTTGGGTAAGGCTGAACTGTATCACAAGATAGTGGAGCTGTGACCATGACAGTACACGAGCAGGGGCATGGGCAACTGTGTGATGCTACTTGGGTAACCAAAGCCTTGAGAACCTCCCCCATCCACAGTAAATCCATGCCAAAGCATGAAAAGCAAATGCACTGAAATACACAGTGTATTATAGTAACAAGGCACCCAGCCTAAGTGTGGGGTGTCCAAGAATTCCTTGGGAACATAAACCCAACACAATGCAAATGATTATATGTCACTGAAATTTGTCACACTTACAAGTAAGCTGAGGAATGATGAAGTGCAAGCTAGCTATAGTGTTGAAGCTGTCTCTACATGGCCAGAGTCTTCATTTTAGCTCCCCAGGAGAGGCTGAAGGTTAACTCCAAAAGCACCTGAAGATCTCATGCAAAGAACAGTTGTTTAAAGCATTTGTTGATAATGCGCAATGCAGAATGACTACCATTAGAGCAAGATCCGAGACTGCACAATGCTACTCTTGCTTTACTAAAACTGGAAGAAACTGAGAAGCTTCAGAAGTATCAAACAGAACAAAGTAAACTAAGCCTGAACAGCAGATAAAATCCAAGAGAAATGAATGTAAAATCATTCTTTTTATTATTCATAGGCTTCATGAGAAACTTAACTAGCTGTGTAAGTTCAAAAAGGTGGCTTGCTATTGTACACAATCCCAAGGGAGTCCCTACATGGGCAAGCTTACCCAAAAGGCTTTCAGAAAACCAGGGTGCCTAAAGACTGTGGCATCGCAGGTACTTCAGTAACCAGACATACAAATGAACCCTGAGGCATTCCTCGCAGCACCTCCCCATGTGGATTCTTTGATGCCTGTCTAGGATGAAGTTACACTCCTGCAAGCATACTAATACTATCACTCATTTTTTATTAGCTTTATATTTTTGAGACTCACTTGGGACTGAAGTTGGCCCACAGACTCACAAGTTACTGAGACCAAAAAGTCTTATGTAACATAAGACTATCTGAGATTGTTTCTTTAAGAAACCCAAACAGTGCTATTGTGAACACAGAAAACATGCCATCAGTTTAAGTACTGTATTCTGATCACCTCTTCTCCTAACAGAGTTCAAAGACTCAGAGGTTTACAAGGTAAAATAACCTGTACAAGATAAGCTTTTGAAAAACATGTTTTCTCTAGAGGTGAATGAAAAAGAAAGATCATGTTAGAAGTACAAATCATTTCTAGTAGGGAGTAAGAAGATCAGGACTTTTCTTCCTTCTCTATAAACAGAATGCTCAAATAAGCTTTCAAAGGAATTGAATGACAATAAATTCAAACCTAAGGTTTGCACGCAGAAGTCCCTGTTACAAGCTGTATTGATATTTGTATTTATATTTTTATATATATTTGAATATATTATTTATAAATTGATATTCACAAATTTATATGTGATTTTAAAGAGGCATAGCATTTCAAAAACTATTTGCCTCACCAAAAAAACCAAACAAGCAGCATATAGAAAGAGAGAAAAATCTAACGCTAAAAAGCATAAACCGGCTTCTAAATATCAGGACAAACGTTAGAATTCAATTGTCCCAGATCTCTCAAAAAGAATTTTGTGTGTTTGTCTGAAGCAACTGGTTTGGGTCAGCTTACGAGCTCTACTGTCAAAAGCAAAGACTCCCTATTCCTGTAATGTGTCAATGTGCCAAAATGCCAAGACTCTTCATGTGACTTCGAACAAATACACGCTGCCTTACGCTTACTACCCTTTCCACAGTGGTGATAGGGCCTTTTTAAGCATTACAGTTTGAAGACATGACGACTGTTTCGACAAGGGCTGCCATAAATTGCCCCTTCCAGTTGACACTGCTTCCCAAGAAGCAGCAGCACACAGTGTGCACACCACAGCTTAGTTCTCACAGCAAAACTACCTATCACCAATACAGTTTTCTTTAAAGTCCCTGAAGTTTCCTCCTTCATCATTCCGAATGCTAAAGCACAGCACTGTTTTAAACTCACCCTAGTGCTCTGTTTTGATCTAATAATGAGTATCTAGAAGTTGCTATAAAGAAGAGATCAGAATCCTTTTGAAACATTACACTTCCCAGCACATTTCTTCTGACTGTGGGAGACACAGTAACAGGTCTCCCTTTACCACATCAGAAGGCACCAAGGAAAGCACATATGTTCTGTCCTTAATCACACCCGATGCAGCACAGCCTGAGCTAGAACGACAAGTAAATAACAAATCTTCCTCACATACCTGAAAGAAACCATGAGATTTATTTTCATACTTGGAAACAGAATGCATGCAGCCTGGATAGAAAAGCTAAAAGCTTTTTAGCTCTGCTGTCTCAAATCTGCTTCTTCCCTAACAAACAAGTAGCCTCATACCACAAGATAACATGTGCCTGGTACCCTGACTGAGACATCGCTGACACCTCCAGTTGGCTCCATCTGGCCACTGCTAAGGGAGCAAGCAGGGCTCAGTAGCCACCTCCCTTGTTTCAGTGCCATGTCCTGTGTCAGGCTTGTGCATTGCTTTGTGTTTCATGGCTCAGATGACTCCACAGATGACAGCATTATAAGTTTTAAAAGCACTAAGAAAACTGGGGCTGTTCAGCCAGGAGAAGAGAAGCTGCATGGAGACCTCAGAGCAGCTTCCAGGATCTGAAGTGGGCTACAAGGATGCCGGGGAGTGGATCTTCATCAGGGACTGTAGAGATAGGACAAGGGGTGATGGGGTCAAACTGAAACAGAGGAAGTTCAGGTTAGATATAAGGAAGAAGTTCTTCCCTATGAGGGTGGTGAGGCAGTGGCACAGGGTGCCCAGAGAAGCTGTGGCTGCCCCATCCCTGGCAGTGTTCAAGGCCAGGTTGGATGGTGTTTGGAGCAACCTGGTCTAGTGGAAGGTGTCCCTGCCCACAGCAGGTGGATTGGAACTGGATGATTATCCTTTTCAACCCAAACCAGTCTGTGATTCTATGGCTGGCTGACATTTGGAGGATGAAATTCAGTAACAAAATCAAAGTCAGGAGACTGAACTTTTTAAATCATTTAAGCTTTTGCAAATGCTCATCTGCATGGCAGTCCCTTTTACTTCTAAGGTATACATCTGTGAAGCACCCTGGTGACCTGTGCCTCTGTCTGAGGCATCGCCTGCAGTTCCAGTAATGAACTGGTTGCACAAAGCCTATGACTGTGTTATAAATTCATACCAAAAAAACACACCTCCATTGCATCTCTGCTCAGCATCTAAGTTAATCTTTTGTTTTTCTTGGAAAAAGGGAACACACAACAGTTCCATTCTGTTATGGCTTGGACATCAAGTGCAAATCAGGACATAGCACTTAATCAAATGATAACCCCTTTAACTAAAAATAGGTCTTTGTCAACCCTGGCATCTTGTGGACCAGGAGATTTCTTTCTTCCTGGGGTCCTTGAGAGCTGTTTATCAAGAGGGAGTCATAGGAGCAAAGTGTCCCCAGGCTTCAGATCTCTCATGTGGAAGGCTACATCAAGAAAAAGTGAGTTTGGACATGGATATTGAGAACCTGAAGAAATTTCTTTAGGCTGCTGCACAGTCTGAAGACAAGATAGCTACATAGCAGAGGAACATAATTTATGTGTGGTGATATTCCTCAGCAATGTCCTCCCATCATAGATTTGAGGAAGTTTTGCTTTGTTCAAGGGGAAAACACATTTTCAGCATATTGTTAAACGTAATTTGAAACAAGATGTGTCATTTTTTCAGGCAGGTCCATTCCTCCCATTTCTTGTCAAGTGCTTGCAGTACCATTAGACTACTAGGAGTTATAAGCAAGGAACATTTCTCCATTTTCCTTTCCTTGGGGAATCTGGCACAGTGTAAGCGCAATCACCAAAACATTAGCATCAGTTATGATATGGATCCCATTTTGCCCACAATAGCCTTTCTGAAAAGCTACCGTCATTTCAGTGACAAGGAGTACTCTCTGTGAAGAACTGATTTTACCATCTAGCTTATTATCACAGAAAGTAGTTTTATGCCATCCTGCCAATATTCACAGTTTCCATTATCTTGGTTTTTTCCCATGCAGGATGGAAATGTAAATATTGAAATATTATCTCTATTTTGTGGAAACAAAACCAATGAAGAGCACTGATGGCCTCCAAGGAGGGGGAAGGAAACTACATTAAGAAATAGGAACTTAAGCTTCTTTCCTAAACAATTTAAATAGACTGTTTTGTCTCTAGAATATTAATAAAACCAGGAAATTTTAAATATTCACAACACACAGGGCTACATCAGTCTATTACAAATTTCTAATGTGTAACTCATGCATCATTTTTCAGAGGGGAATTTCAATTCAATTGAAATAAGAATGTTGTACTTACTGTAGCTAATTCATCAAATTTGCCAAAGAGCTCATTCAGCAGCTTCACCAGCTCTTGGGCAGTACACTGTGACGCCAAACTAGTGAACCCCACAATGTCTGCAAACAGAATGCTGTAAGGAAAGAAAAGACACAGAGGCATCAGTATAGAAGATGTCTTCGCATTCTTGTTATCCTCTTTTATAGCGTGACCCAAAGCACTAACTCAAACAAGCCCTGAAACACTACCAATAAAGTGCTTGTTGGAAATGGCAAAGATTCAGATAAAAAGGCATCAGCCTGATGCTGCCAGCTGTTGTAGAGAGCCCTGGAACACTTGCAATACCTATGTATCTATTGTGTATTCCTGTCCAGTGTAGATATGGCAAAGCACCTCATTCATGAGGTTTCCCCACGATCACTTCAGGAGCAGAAAGAACAACTGTTTCTCCTCTTTACAGCTGGGATCTTCTCAGCAAGATTGGTTTCAAAGATAGTTTTTGCACTGGTGCAGTCCCACAGCCAAACTGATAAATCTTGCACGAGGTACTGAAAGACAGGAGTCAGTAACTCGTGTACTGTAGCTCTGCAATATGGTCTTACTACTCCTTGTGAGGAGCTAGCATCCATGGTGTCAGGCCAGGCTTCTCTGTACCATGCTGTGTGGCTCAGGTAAGTGTCCAGCTTCCATCAATGTTAGCAAGGTTTTGATGTCCAACAGTTTAATCTGTTTTAACAATTCCTATCCATCTGTGATGACAAGGGAGATAGCTGAAAGTGATAGAGAGGGTAAAAATTCTTGTGCAGATAGTATGGAGCTCTGATCCTTTTAATTATCTAGATTCCTTCATCTGCTGGCAGAGGCTCAGAGCCCACTGCAGGAATTCGATGCATTTATCTCCAACACCCAGCCTATAAATGTTAAACAAGTCTTTATTTATGCAAATGCTAATAAACAGTCCCAGGCTACATGGCCTAGGTACACCTGACATAGTGTAAAACCTAGCTTGTAAACTGTAAGTTAAATTAAGCATTACATACTCTCCTTCCCCTCAACAAACTTTCACTCTATAGATAAAAATCAGATGCTAGAAAAGCAGGATTAACAAGTTTACTATTTGCCATTCACCATAAGCTACAGAAAAGAGCAAATACAACTCCTTACTCATCCCCTGCTTCTATAATTTCAGTTAACCCTGTTGCTAAAATCCCATGTGTCCACCAGAGCAGGTTAGGTAATGTATCCCTAATGCACAAAACCAACTCATCCAAAGTTCAACAGCTTTAGTCTACACACAAAGCTTCTGTTGCCATGCTAATCCTTGGGGTAGTCTCCCCACTCTCTTCTCCTCTGAGCAAGCTTTATGAGAAAGTTGCTCCAAATGACCTGAGTTCAGGAAAAAAAACGGCCTTCCATTCCTTTGCTGTTTAAACACAACAAAAAGGCTTCTTAGAGTAAAACATTCAGCATTTAGTTAATTTTACTGATGCGTGTCTCTGCTATCATGAATGTGAACCAACCACGTGATGGGGAAGGTAAAAGGTAATAGGCAATAATAATAGTAATAATAATAATAGTGCAATAATGCCAACAAAGTGCTCTGCATATTTGCCCATAGAGATTTACTTCCTGAATTCTGCACTTACATCCTTGCTGTTTGACAGCCCTAGGCTGTTCTTTCTGGAAATTCATCAGTTAATATCAAATCATTCTCCTAAATTCCTTGATGATTTTCCTATGTACTTAAATGTGCAGCAAGGTCTTTCATACAGCTTGCTTTATGACCCATTTACTTTATGACCTAAATTCACATCAGAATTCACACAGTTGAAAAAGACACAGAAGAAAAACCAACAACTACAATTGTTGCTATTCAACATGTCACGTAGTTTCCAAGTTTTAATTAGATCCTGTTTGTATGGAGGGGGAATGTAGATACTGCTTTATAATAACAGCTTCTGCTATCCTTGCTGCCATTTCACATCTCATCCTTTGCACATTCTCCATTTTGATTGGTTTTATTTTTCTACTTCCATTTTAAATACAGCATTCCACTTTTTTCCTGTCTAACCACATTTATGGTAATAGCTCCCACAGCACCAACAAAATCAGCATTTAAGGTGTGGGGTTAGGCCTTTAAGGTAATAATAACGTTCGGTCTTCAGCAATGAACACACACATACACACAAACTAGAAATGCCCAGTGCTTTTGAACACTATATAACAATGTCTTGATGACTAACAGAGCAACTATTACACTGCTGACATGTAGATTTACATCAAAACTCTCAATTATTTAAGCACAGAACACAGGAAATACATTTATGCATAATCATTCAGTTAAATTGAAAGTTATTTTACATATGACTACCTTAATAAGTCAGCATGGGATCCTTGTTAAGCCTTTAAACTCTTGAAAAATGCTCACTAGATTCAAACCACTGGTAATTATACAAACAAAGTGAAGTCTCTAAATGTACCCACAATGCATAACTGAGCATATAACTGCAATAGGTAGGTATTTTAGGTAAAACATGTAATTATTATGAACTGAGACACAGTTTTTCAGTTATGCCTGGGAACTATTTCATACTGCAGTTACCCGTATCCATCTTAAAGCCAATGGAATTGGTTAGGTAATGTGACTGCTGCTACACTTTCTTGGCATGAGAGGTTCTTCACTCTTCAAATGTGCAAAGTAGAACCATACCTGGACATGGCACAAACGGGGGCAATGCTGTGAGTACAAGCCCTGCCTTTTTTCTTTAGAGGAATTCTGTTCTATTCTACATCCATGAGATGTTACAACCAGAGCAGCTGCTGCATTTCTGCTGAAAGCAGCCTGAAATTCAAGTAAACAAACATGATTTTTCAGCAGGGATAGCAGGAAACAGCCAGTGGATTAACAGGGGCTTTGGAGACTCAAAGTGCAAGCAGCACAGCTAGCCTGCTGCTTCCACAGTCTGTTGCTACTCAGGGATGGCAGTCCTGAGAAGGGTGACCCTTTCTCACACAGCTCTGATATTCTAAAGATGGCACTGAAACTCATTAGTTGGTTCATTTTATCTTACCGGGTGTGCTGACCAACACTCTCTCTTGCACTTCTTCACCTGTCTATGCCTGTGTGCTTCCCCTTCACTTACTACTTGGACTGCAAGTATTGTGGGGCAGCTCCAACATTTACTCTTTGCCATGCAATGTCTCAAACAAATTAGGGCAGCATCTTGGCCTGTGACACCTGGTTTTGACTATGGAGTCAAATCACCCGTCTCAGGACGCAGCAGTATTTGCCACAGAGAGAGAGAACAGAAAAGAGGTTATAATTCTTGCTCTGGTCATGAAAGTTGTAAGGGTGTTAAAGAGAGAAATGGTAAGATGTACAGTGCCAGAATTCCAGCCATATGCCTGAAGTGTTTCCAGGGCCAAACCATATTTTCAAATACATTCAAATATGTTCAAAGTCCAAGTCCCCACCTTCTGCTCAGCACAACACAAATGAACACTGAAATTCCCTTTCCTTCCAGCTGGATATATAATTCCCACAAAAATAATAACAGTCTTAAATGTAGGCCATGTCTAACATTGATATACTTAGAAAAGTTAAGACAAAGCAACTAGAGGAATGACATCAGTGTTAAGGCACATTAATCAGTCCTGTAGATGCACTCATTCAAGAGCAAAGTAGCCTTGGTTCACTGGAGCTTAATCGCTAATTGCCATGGAGGTTCACATCTTCAGGGAGGATTAAACTAGAGCAAACTAAGGCTACCTTATTTATGCATGAGAGAGTCCTCATCGTGCTATGGTGTACAAAGGGACACTTCACAGTGACTGCCAAGTGATTTCATTTAAAAAAATATAGGTATTATCATATATAAAAACAAGAAGAGAGAAACTACCCATTAACAACCATTTCTCTTAATGGCCATTCAGGGATACGACTCTCCCTGCTTTAATTCCATAGAAATCTTAACGATGCCATTGGGGCACTTGGTGAAAAAGCAGAAACCCCACAATCGCAATTAAACTGAAACTATTACAGAAAGAAGAGAAATGAAAATGGAAAGAAAGTGAAAACAAAGGACAAAGGTTCCTTCTGTTTGCTTAACAGCATAGCTCGCACATGATTCAAGCACTGCTTTCTGTGAGAAGCCATGTAAATGTGATGGTTAGCAAGTCTAAGTAGTTATTACAGTGCTAAGCCTGGCCTTGCCTCATTGCCCAGGGGCTCAGCAATGCTCTTACTCCTCCATCTCACAGCTGAGCAGAGGGACCCCAAGGAACTATCATTCTCTTTGCTTGTGTGCTATACCAAAACCTCTGCAATCCTATGTTCTTTGAGATACCCGGCATCTGTCCTGTAGTTTTCAGTCATACCAGGTTTTTACCAGGAATTTCACAGGATCAGGAAGTTTGGCTAATCTGATAAAAACCTAAATCCCTTTGACTTTTAGACAGACAGTGATCAGCATCGTTAAGTTACAACAGCATGTCAATATTCTAATTAAAGTCTAGCGGAAAAGATAATCAATTATTGAGCAGAGCTTTATCAAACTTCTGCTCTTGATTTTAAGCTCTGCAGGAAACCACAGAGGTTTGCTTGCTCCTAATGCTGCCTGCTTGCTTACAAAAGAGCAGAGGAACAGATACTGAGTACTCCTAAAGCGAAAGACAGCAGCAGAAGATTGTATGAAATCTTTCCCTCTTATCACTTTGAGATGATTTTCTCTCTCAAGGTAACAGCTATGGTTACCCTTTCCATGACTTAAACCCCACATCCATTGAGGAGCGGGCCCACATGAACCTGATGAAATTCAACAAGAGGTCTTGTTGAACATCGGGGTGTGAGCAATCCCCAGTGTGGATATAGACTGAGGGGATGAATGGATTGAGCAGCCCTGCAGAGGAGGACCTGGGGTACTGGTGGATGAAATGCTGGACACGAGTCACCACTGTGAGCTTACAACCCAGAAAGCCAACTGTACCCCAGGATGCATAAAGGGAAGCATGGCTGGCAGGTCAAGAGAGGTGATTCTCCCCCTCCACTTCACACTCATGAGATCCCACCAGGAGTACTGCATCCAGCTCTAGGGCTCCCAGCACAAGAAAGACAAGGACCTGTTAGAGCACGTCCAGATAGTGGTCACAAAACAGTCAGAGGGCTGGAACACCACTCCCGTGAAGAAAAGCTGAAAGAGATGGGCTGTTGAGCCTGGAGAAGGCTCCAGGGAGACCTCATTGCAGCCTTTCAATATGTAAAGGGAGCTTACAAGAAAGATGGAGAGATTTTTTTACCAGTGTCTGTAGTGACAGGACAAGGAGTAATGGTTTGAAACTAGAAGAGGGTAGATTTAGATTAGATACAAGGAAGAAACTCTTTCCTATGAGGGTGGAACATGTTGCCCGGAGAAGCTGTCAATGCCCCATCCCTGGCAGTATTCAAGGTCAGGCTGGTCAGGGTTTTGAGAAACTTGTTCTAGTGAAAGATGTCCCTGATCATGACAGCGGGTTGGAACTAGATGATCTTTAAGGCTCCTTCCAACACAAACCAGTCTGTTTCCATGATCCCAATTTTTAATGGAGGTTTCTTAAGGGCATTTTTCAAGTTACCTGGAATATTTGATTTGATACACAAACAACTATTCCTAACTGCTTCTGGTATAAAAGTTCTGAATAAAAGCAAAGCAACATTGCAGCAAGCAACTTCAGGAAAGAAAGCATTATAAACAGCCATGTCTCTCATCTCTGTCACAAACAAGGTGTTGAGCTGTTTCAACACAGGCATACAAGTTACATGCACCATTATCTCATATTCCTTGACTATGTGGAGCACTGCTGTGTTGACAAGGCCTGAGTCATCCCTCCAGGACCTTGTGTACTCCGGTTTCCTCTCCTCTGATCCCTGCAGGCAGGCATAGCCAGTGCCTGCCCAGTGCCTGCAGCTCGCCGGCAGCACTGCAGGAAGCTGCAGCACCTGCTAAAACCCAGCGAGGGAAGCCTGTGGCTTGGTCTAAGGGATTTAAGCTGCTTCCCAACTGTGAGTATTGACAGAGCAACCCTTTTCTATGTCACTTTACAGGGCATTCAGGAGGAGAAACCCTGCCAAGTTACACAAAAGATTTAAGAGCTTGTAGGTGGTAAATGTTCACTTTCAACAACGCTCATTCATGCGCTTTGCGCACTTGAATAGTCCTGCTGGTTTCAGTGGAGCCACTTGTATAAACAAATACTCAGCAATGCAAGGAGGGGTTGTGTGCCCTCTTTTTCATTTCCACTTGGGCCATTTGTTTAATTAGAGTACAACTTACAGTAAGGATGATATTCTGATGGCACGTGCTGCCTCAGAAAGGAACCTGTAGGGGTTTTGCTTCCCTTAAAGATCAACCCTAATGAAAAACTATTAATAATTTTATCCATAACTCACTGCAATGATTAAGAAACAATGCTCCTAAAAAGTTAAAGAGGGCTGTTAAAACTGAGAGCAAAGGCGGATGCGTTTTTGCATAAACTAGTTCACTGTGAAGTCTTATGAGCGCAGAAAGGCTGCATACAAAAGATTCATAGGGCTCACGATCACAGCTTTTTAAAACACTGAAATGGGTAAGTTAAATTCCAAAGTGTTTTGAGTTCTGATGCTTTCTAGAAGACAGTACAGACCAGAAATATTTGCATATAAATAGCTGCAAGCTGTGCTCTGGCCTCAGACTGGGTTACAACAACCTCTAAATGGCCAGGAGGAATCTTTTTATTGCTGGCTTTATCCCAGCACGTGTGTTGCCTGAAATGAGTATCTCTTCTTTCCAAGCAGCCAGTTCTATTTCACACTGTAAAAACTAGGTTAAATGAAATTGCTGTACCACAGGCCCTAGCAATTGGTAGCAGTTCAATGATCACTTTCTGTTTATCTCATGAACATTAATTGAGTTACAGAGCAGACTGAGAAGCTGCCTGTTAACATACCAAGGCATCCATACCCTTATCCATGCATGCGTTGAAACAGTGTCATTCATATCTAATGGAGTGGGAAAAGTCCATTCCAAAAGAGACAAACAACAAAATGTGTTGAGGGCTCCATTCAGGGCTGAAACACAACTTGAAATTATTGAACTGAATTATAGCTGCATGAAAAGATTCAGTCAGGACTAGTGTGTTTTTACAGTAGCCACTGTACATATATCTGTAATCTGTAAATTCCTCAGCCCTGTAGGACCAGACAAGGGATAAAGAAGGAAAGATTAATCCTACATTACTTAATCTAATCTTAAGAAAGAGCTGTCTCTTGTATATTCAAACCATACTCCTAAGCATTACAGAAGAGTTGCTTTAGTGGGGAGTCTTCACAGGTAAGCTCACATCTGGTCCTCGCATGCCTCATGGCGATCTTGGCTGGGGCCACCCCAGTAAGATATCACCTGTACTGTGTTGAAATGGCTTCTGAACTGTATATGGACTATTTCCTTCTCATGAGCCATAGGTATTTTTTGATCATTTTATGATCATTTATGAATGATCATTTTGATCATTTTACCTTTCTGATGCTTGAATTTAGTGGCCTCACAAATGTGTGTGTGGGGGGTAACAGCATAAAAGCATGAGGCATAAGCAAGGAAAATTGGAGAAGGAAGAAGACAGCTCACTATTATCTTGATGTCTATCCTTCAGGAGCTCCGAAGCCTGACTTTGGCAACTGAGAACCATCAAAGACTGTAACCAATAATGCTACCTCGGCAGCATCAGCTCTGGGGTAATGTACACTTAGAGCTACCTTTAATGTGATCGTTAAAGACCAAGAGTTTTGTATACATAGTGACGATGATCAACATCATGTAAGATTTTATCATTAGCAAGAAGTGAGCTGCTATAATGAACAAATTCAGTAACGTTTCATTTTACAGTGTAAAACTGACCTAATTTGTCGGTCCTCTAAACACTCCCATCACAGCCATCTCTGATTCCCTCACTCACACAGATGCAACGACCAGTCACGACGACGTGGTCCTTGCAACTATTAGAGTCATCTCAATGGGAGATAGGCTGAACCGTAAGAGAACGACTTTACAGTGGATGAGGGAGAGGAGAAGGTCCTGAGGGGTTTACTTAGTACACAGTATAAATAAAGGCAGTTCTGTAGCATCACTTACTAAGCCTACACCTTGCTTAGTGCAAGGGTGGCACCAAGTAAACTTCTTTGACACTGTTTCTGTTGTGGAAGCAAGGCACTTGGAGAAAAAGTAGCTAGAGGCAGAAGGCTAAACCACCGTAATTCAGAGAAGGCCGTTAAGGAGTTTGTTTGGGGGGTCAGAGAATAGCAAATGAGAATGCACTTTAACAACAATCAATATATATGAGGGCACTTGCACAACAGTCTTCTACTGAACAAGAGTGAGAAGTAGAATTGAGCCTAAGCCAATAACCTCTGAGGAGCAATGCTCATATGATGGGGATGAATACACATTTTTAAGTTTACATCACACTGTCTTTCTGTATTTCCATGCTATCACCCAGAAAATCTATTGCATTCAAAGAAATCCATCTTACTATCAGGAAAATATAAATGTGTAAGAGTTACCATGCAAAATAAATACTCCTATTCACCCAAAATGTAATACAGTACAAAAAAAATGAATTCTCATTTGAAAAAAGTTGCCTGCCTCCTAGCACTCCTATTCTAAGCCCTTTATTGATTCACCATCATCTTCTGAGACAACTATAAAGTCTTCCTATTGCGTCCATTCCCCTCTCTGCATAAATGACAAATATTCACTGTATTGCTGTGTTTTTTGCCTCTAAGACCTGACTGCAGTTTTGCATCACTGTAGTTGTATCAGATATTCTCTGCTTTAAATTATTTCATGGGTTACATCAATCCTACCTAACATTGTCATGCCTTTGAATGTAAATCTTGTGGAAAATCCTTTCAGGAGGCTTCAGGAAATCTTCCTTCATTTCCATTGCAACATTCCTGGGCAGAAGACTCATCAAAAGACGTTCCTAAAAGAAAGCGTAAACAAGATCAGGTTTGTGGCATAGTGGGTGACCATTATTCAAAAGTCTTAAGCCAGCAAACTAAATCTTTTCCTGATCTAGTTTGCTTCTTGAGAATATCCGCTGCATAAATAATATGAATCATTTACCTCAAACTTCTGCAAGCTGCGTGGGTGTCTTTATAAAGTCTTCTGCACAAAAGACAATATCAAAAAACTGTACAGAAAGGGAAGAGTCAGCTTCAAGAGCAGATAATTGTACATAATTTTCATTAACATCACAATACTAATAATAACAACTTTGTTGTTAGTAGCATTTATCTGTCTGGAAAGGACTTTCCAGGATCATTTGCTATCCTTTTGTGTGTCCTATTTCTGAATCTATTGAGTGTGTTACATTACAAGGACTATGACAGCTGGTTATTAAGCAGCGAGCGTGGATGATAGATTTATCCACTGTCTGAATCAGCACAACAGTAATAAAGGCACAGTTTTAAATGGCATCGTATCCAGTGTGGCAATGTCTGCTCCAGCCAGCTCAGTTATGGAATCCATCAGTACAAACCCCTGGTTAAACACATCTCTTCTTGCTATATCCACAGAGAGTTTTAGCATAGGTCACATACTTGCATAAAAAGGACCTCTAATGCCTTGGATCTCATCAGTATTGACTATAAAAACCTCTGTAGTTTTTCTGCATATTCTGGCCCATTCACAAATACCACCCAGAAAACTTGCAGTGGGTGTTCTTAGGTGTTGTAAGGTGCCCTTGGATACCTATTTCAGCTTTGTTTTCACTCAGAAAACACTTGCCGTTTAAAATGCAGTTCCAAGCTTAGCCAGCAGAACTGCTCGCTTCAGCCATGGCAACAGACTGAATGAATTCACACATCCACATCCAATCTGATTCAGGAATTACAGGTTCCAGAAATCATGGGGAAAGGCAGAAGGAAGGAAGAGGCACCCTTGGTGGAAGAGGATCAGGTCAGGAAATACTTAAGCAAACTGCACATACATAATTCCATGGGCCCCAATGGATACACCCCACTAATGAAGCTGTCAGATGTCATTGCAAGGTCACTCTCAATCTTTGAAATGAAAAGGTCAATCCTATCCTCAAGAAGAGCAAGAAGAAGGGCCCAGGGAACTACATGCCAGTTTCGCCTTGAGTCCTGGAAAAGTGATGGAGCAGCTCATCCTGGAAAGCAGGGTGTCAGACCAGATGACTTCCAGAGCTCCCTTCCTACCTCAACTATTCTGGATCCTGTTATCTGATGATAATGACAGCTGTGAGACATCACAGAAGTGCAGATCTTGGCCAAACCACATCCCTTTTTTATTTAAATGACATTCAATAAGTAAGGAACAACAACTAACCCTGAGAAGACAGTATTTGCACAGACAAGCTGCTCACATGCACACATTCACCAGCCAAAGCCAACAAATAATACTCAAAGGGGTTTTAATTTTGCAGGTTTTCTGGAAGAAGACACATTCAATATTTATGTCACCAAGGAATAGGTTAAACTTTGGAGAACCACCCTGGTATTTACTTAAGACTAAAGTTCCCTCATATGTTTGTGGAGTTCATGTGGCCTTGAAGCTAAGGATCATTAACTGAGTCTATTTCCTATTTTTCTCATATGTATACTATGAACATTGCAAAGAATATGATGGAATTAAATATTTGTTAACAGTTTATGCATATATCCATTTCAGATTAAATACAGAGTCTCCCACCTTGGTAGAAAATGGTTAATTACTGTAATTTCTATGTTAATTATGTATCTCTGCAGCAGAATTCTATTTGAGTGACCCAAAATCTGGGTAATGTTCAAAACAAATTTGTTTTGAAATGCTGACCAAGTTTTGTCAACAGCAGATCTTATGAAGCTCTGCCGCCCACTACTTGTGTCTTGCATTTGATTTACTGCTTTGACTGAAATATATGGAGGTTGCAAAATAAGCTGACCACATATCAGGCAGTAGAGATCCTGGATACCAATTCTATGATGTCTGATAAGGACAAACTTTACTGTGAAGGTAGGATTGGAGAGCTGCAGGATGCAGCACTTGACAGTGTTGGTATCAGGTGTCACATTGTGGTGGCTTGCTTTTTTCATTAGAGATGGAAAGCAAAACACAAAAAATGACAAAAGAAAAGGAAAACAAGAAAAAGAAAGCTGGATTAGTGAGGGAGAATTGTAGTCTTTACAAAGAGGGTTAGCAGCCTCAGATTCACCGAGAAAGGAAAGACTCAATTACGGCTTTCTCAAAAGGCAGGCACTGCTGACCCTTCAGGCCAAGAAGGGAAGCAGCACTGTGGCTGTAAAGAATCATCACTGGATGAGAGACTGGAAAATGTAAGAACCAACCCCACAACGGAAAGTATCAAACCACTGAAAATAAATGAAAGAAAGACAGAATCCAGTCCTCTAGAAAAAAAATAATTAAGAAAAGTCACTTTTATTTTGGGCAAAATCCCATCTGTCAGGCAAAGTGGTATTGCCCTTCAGGTCAGCCTAAACTGACTGATCAGCTCAAGGACTCAGAGGTTTGGAGCTGCAAGAGTGAATTCATGGACACCAAATACAGCTGTTGGAAGGTTCGGGAGATGGCTCCGGCTGTATCTCTATTCAGCAAGTCCTACCATCATCTGATACTTTTCATTTGCTCTTATATGGCTGACCTGATTTATAAAAGTAATCTGAAAACCGGAGTAAAAGGCAAACTAGATGTGCATGGCTGCCTAGTGCATTGAATGGATCAAGTGACAGCGCTGAAGCAAGGCCGGTCACATTTGTGGTGACATTCATGCTTGAGCGGTTGTTGCCTCTGATTGGGACGGGTGGTGACAGAAAAATAAGAGTGAGACAGAGAGCACCAATCAATTAGCCACAGCTCTGATAGAATAAACCAACACTCATGCTGCAGACCTTCTTACTGGTGACAAATGATGTTGTATTGAGGTAACCTCAACACGTAGCATATTCCAAAACACAGGGCCCAGCAGAGAGAAAAATGTTTCCACGTTTCCACTTTTCTCACTGATCCACAATGCTGTTTAGGTTTGTTACAACTGGTTTCTACCCAGAAAATGAAATCTTGGCTCCGTGACTGATTTAGGCTGTTTTAGGAATTTGTACTCTTCTCCTGCTGTAAATCTTCGCTCAGCATTAACACAGTCTAAAGTCAAATCACATGCTGAAAACAAAGATTATTTTCAGAGACTGTAATTGTCTGCCAGTGATTTTGCATTCTCTGCACAAACCTTGTTATGAAAAGAAAATGGCAGATGAGGATCTGTGTCTCCTTCATTCACAGCATTTTTAATTAAATTTGTATTCTAAATTGCCAAGCCTAGCCTGGGATTTGGAATGCCAAACTGTCTGCCTCTCTCAACTGCCTTATCCTTATTAATGAGGATTTCTGCACCATTAATGAAGACTTAATTAATTTTGAAAAGGACAACTGATTTAGAAAAACATCCAGGCTTCTTTCTCCTCCAGCAGTAAAGCATTGCTACAAATAAGAGAAGCAACAAAGATTTATTTGACTCCGAGGCAAGTCAAAATGTGCATAGTAAGCCAATTAGGAATTGCTTGGTGTTACCTTGGCACTGTGCAACAACCCACACCAGCATCCACATGACAAAGAAGGAAAACACACAAAAACAGAGAAATGGAAAATATTGCTCATTGTTAATAGCCAAAAAGAACCTGTATTACTACTTGTTGTTTGGAATGTTCTCAGTCCAAATTGCATGTATAAGCTCCTGTACTGCAAGTCTCACTCTCACTTGGAGTCGGGGTACCAGTCTTGCAGTTATTCAAGGCCCAGCTAGACAAAGCCACAGTTGACCAGAACTGGTATTGCTGCAGTCCTACTTTGAGGGGTGGTTGGACTGGATGACCTTCAGAGGCCCCTTCTGACTGTTGTGTATCAAGGGGGGCAACAGCACAAGGATCAGGAGAGGAAGGCACCTGTGGCCTCCTGGGGAAGCCTGAAGCCATCCTGCCACCTTACCACACACACGTGTGGCTTCTAAAATAGAAGGGGAGCTCAATACTCAGCACCCTCTGGCAGTACTTTCCTAAGAGGGGAAGCAGAAAGAAGCATGCAGACAACAGAGATTGCTGCAGCAACAGTTTCTATCATCTGCACTCCATTCTGCCCCAATGGTCTCTTCAGCTTTCTCCAACTTGGAGACTCCTCAGCACAACTCCCTCTCCCATCCCCATCCCTGGTCTGGACAACTCCTCCCACCTGCACCCCGGCTCTGCTTGTATGGGAGTCCCCAGTGCATGTTCCCAATACATCTCTTGTGCCTATCTCCAAAGGAAGATGCCTGTCTCCCTTATTGTCTTTCTTATTTTACTGCTTCTTGCAAACACGACTTTCTCAAAGTCCCTTTGAAATCTTCACCTTGATTTGTAACAATTTCATGCATCTCCCCAAACAATACTATCCAGTCCAACACCACATTCTATTCCTATTATACAAAATGATTTATTTTGACATCTGTATGGGAAATGGATGTGATACATTTTAAAATTCCTTCAGCAAGTTGTAAATCATTTATGAATCCACTCTCCCTTCACCAGAAAAGAAGACTGATATACAGAAAGATGCTCCCAGCCTCCTCCCAGCATCCTCTCCTTTCTTTCCCATTGCCTGTTGTGCAATTGGATGACCCCTCATGACTTCTTGCCCACAATCTGGACGCATTTGCTGTGCTTCTCCATGCTAAATTGTATTCCTGTAGATTATCATATAAGATAAACAGAAAACAATATGGAAATCTTATTTATAGTCCGTGCAGACTGTTTTATCAAAGGAAACAGTTGCTGCCATTTCTTCTGAGATACAGAAGAGAAACAGCCAGAGGAACTGTAGCACTGCCTCAACATAGCGGGCTCTCATGTTTCTCTGGTTCTTTGAATTTCATTGTTCCTTGTCCTCTCATGCTGATGCATATGAACATCTAGTAGAAAGCACCTTGAAAATGAAGTTACAGTCTGGACTGGCTGAAGGCCATGTAGAAAAATGTAGTGTTTTGCATATCTTTCAATCCCATGAGAACAGAACTGTAATGGATGCAACTCAGTCTCTTTGAGTCAGCTTTGTTGGGTTCCTCTGGAGCTGCTGCTTACAACCACCCACCAGAAAGCCTGGACCCTGGCTTGGCAGAGAGCTCTGTCTTGTGGAGCTTGCTCAAAATGGGACTCAGAGGTTCCCAAGCTCATGCTGGGGAAAGCAGTAACTCTGGAAGGCATTCTAGATCTTGATCCCTTCACACACTCTTGGGGGTACTGAACCATGTTATTCAAGGTAGACTGCATGCCTATGGGCCACTGCTTTTTGTCTTTTCACAGGGACTTTAAAAAGGAAGAAAGAAAAGGTAACAAAAGCAGGTTTGGCATCTTTGTTTTCTGGCTGATAAAACATGAATGGTTTTGTTTGTTATAGTAACCCTCTAACAATGATGACAAATAGGAAAAGAAGCTCCCAAAACAAAGGAGCTTCTTTTCTTATCATCTATTCTTGAAGGTTTTTACAACACAAAGCATGAAATCTAACCCACTGATTTTTACAGACTACCACAGATCCCTTTTTTGTTATTGCTATGCTTGGAAAGTGTCACCATATTTAAACAGCATTTTTTTCCTGAAGAAGACAAGCATCAGACATGCATACAAAACATCAACAAGACTATTTCAAAGTCAACTCATCTATATAATTTTGAAATTCAGCTTCTACTGAGTCAGCAGGGACTCCAAAGTACATCCTAAATATTACCACCTGCTACCTAATTATACCTTGATAAGTTCACTCTTATAATAAGAGTGTAATTCAGAGAGCAAGTGTGATTCCAGAATGGACTAGAGGAGTGCGAGTAGGGTAACTTGAGATCAGCTCCACAAGTCTTGTTCAAACAGGAACAATAGCAGAGAAAGGCTATGGGGATAAACATCCTCATGTTACACTCCACAGCCACTTTAATTCCCTTAAGGAAAAGAAAGAGAGATAAGAAGCCTACTGCGATGCATGGAAGAATAACTTTGCGTACAATTCCTAGGATTCATTTATACTTCCTGTAAGCTGGAAAACAAAGACAGCAGATTTCATTAGTGCATTATTTTAAATTAAACTATGCTATGCCCTTCCCTTCAACCAAGTACAAGAAAAAGCACCGTTAAAGACGGTGATTCTTTAGAAGCCACAAGGTGGCAATGTTTCAGAACGTTTCTGAGATTTCTTGAAGAATAACATTTACCAGTAAATCATCATTAAAATCATCATAATACAAGAATATCCATAGAGCTGCCATCTAATGCACAGATTTTTATTAGTATGAGGATGGCTAACAGCACAGAGGTACGGCAAATGATCAATATACTATGTATGAACTGCAAAATGGATTCAGGATGAGCAGACCTGTACCAGACCAATCTGACATCTTCCTATGGTATGGTTAACTGATTATTTTTGGTTAAGTAAAAGGACATATCATCAGCATAGTGTTTAATGAGGCATTGGTATGTTCCACATGGCACATTATTAGCTACAATGGAAAAGGTAAGACCTTGTGAAAGAAATGGGGGTGGGTGAAGTCTTCGCTAAAACAAAGCAACGGGCAACATGGAATGCAGAAGCATCAGGCTATAGAGTGGACATAGAGCCCACCAAACTGCTTGAAGGTATAAAGTTCACAGGATAGCATACAAGAAGTGGAATGATAAGAATGAGAAAAACTCAGCAGTACATTGTGCCTTTTAGGTACCATCCACAAAAACACGAGATGAAACAAGTTGGAAACCTCTGCATGTAAAAAAAGCCCAGGATACCCACTGAGCATGGAATGACTATGGAGAATTTATGTGATGCTGAACTAAAAAGGCAAGCGTGATTCCAGAATGGACCGGAAGATTGCTTGAGATCAGCTCCACAAATCTTGTTCAGGAGGAACATCAGCAGAGAGAGGCTGTGAGGAGAAACAAGGAAGCACAGGGAGCATAGCCTATTTTCCTGGTTGCCCTCTTATCTATTAAATCAGAATGCTCTAGAAATATATCAGTAAGGATTAATCTTCTGAAAGGAAAGCTAACAGCATTGACACCAGATATAAAGTGGCAATGAATAAATGACTGCAGCATCAGACAACCATTAATCTTTTTACTTTCCCCCCTGCCTTAGTACTCACACTCTCTGAAACCGAACTGGCAAAACTCAATGTATCCACAAAACCATCACAGAAAACTTGACAGGAAAAAGATGATACTCGTTCCAGTTAATGGAAATCTTCCTACTGGAAGTGAACTTGAGTGAGAGGAAGCTAAATTCACAATACCAAATAGTGCCTTTATACGTTAGGTATCCTTATTTGCCTCACTATAATGCAGGTCAGTAGCCATACAGATATGATTAGACCATTCTGCAGAGCAGATAACTTGAAAGCAGGTCTACTTGAAAACAGCTGCTAGGAAAACGAACAAACAAAAAGTCAAATGGGAGTTTTAGAAGTTCTTCATTATTAACTGCTAGTTTAATAAATGTCCTTGCTTCTACCTATCATGCTTCAGTAGGATTTTAATAAGTGGGTTCTTGAGGGTATATCAATGAATATGAAACATTTTTTGGCACAGAACAGCCTCTGAACATACTGTTCTACTCTTCCTATGTGGAAAGAAAACGTTTTGCCCATTCTCTTGCCCATTTTCTCTGCCCTGACTCTGCAGAGTCAGGAAGGCCAGGTCTCATCTTCCAGTGAAATGATCCCCTCACTGACAATATGTATATGTATTAAAACCAAAAAGACACACTTAGAGCACAGGTTCTGAAAATTTAATACCCTTATGAAAAGGCTTTTCTGATCCCCATAAACAGAGGCCTTAAGAATGATCAGAAAGAGTACCAATCATCTGCCAGTGTCATGATCAGAGGGAACACAGAAGTGTTAATGCAATTCCTAGGCAGGTGTGCAGCTGAGACGTGTGAACTCAGGTTTGCTAGAGGATGAAGAGCTGCACAGAGTGATGTGTTCCCCCATGAACAGGACCAGGACAGCAATCCTGGCATCTCTCTCTTTTTCTTCTGAAGATGCTAGGAGGATCGCATTGCAAGCTACCCCTTCCAGGGTAAAAGGAAGAACAGACAGAGCTTCACTGGCTTAGCCCTGTTGTCCTAAATTTCCTCTACAGTTACAGGTTCACCTCTTTCCAGTCCACAGCCATGTCTGATTTGCTCCACCAATGGAACACTGAAACACAGAATGGTTTGGGTTGGAAAGGACCCTAAAGCTCATGCAGTTCCAAGCCCCTGGCACAGGCAGGGTCACCTTCCACTAGATCAGGTTGCTCCAAGCCCCATCTGCAGCTGAGGGTCCAGAACAGGGGAAGAATCAGAGGAGCAGTAAGGACACACTGCTGCACTAGGAGTGGTGCTTCACAACATTGCTCTTGTCTGATACAGCATACATTTAGAGCTGCAGTAGCCACTCAATATCAGTACATGCCCTTTCTTATTGCAGATTTTTGCCTGTGGTGGAACAAGCAAGAACTCTTCAGTAAAGGTATGCTTTTTGATTGCTAGTGATAGGAACTGAGCTCAGTAGTGGGTGTAAACAGACTCAGGATTTAAAAAAAGCAGGAAGCTGAAGTCAAAAGCAATAATTTTAGAACCCAAGGAAGACATAGTAAGTGGTAAGCAGTTAGAATTTCCTTTTTGGAAAACTACAGATGCCTTCAATACAGCGATACAAAAGCAAATCACAGCGTGAACCAGTCAAATGGAGTAGACATCAAAACCTCCAGGCACTAAGATACAATACTGTCCTCTGAAAAATCTAGAATTAAAAATGTCTAGATTTTTAGATCAGAAAAATCTAAAAGCCTTTGTCCTTTGTTACTTGTCCTCATTTTGTCTTCCCGGAGCAGAGAAGTGAGCCTAACCCATCAGCAGAAAATTTCATTGCCTTCAGAAGAGGAAAGACAAGGACCAACTCATGAGCATGCTAAGGAAGGAATGAGTGCGTTCACTCAAAATAACAAGTGTGACTCAGATTTAGTTCATTATTCCCTTGTCAGACTGGGAAATTCCTAATCAAATGTGCCTGAAGGGAACCTTAACTCCAAATGAAATTAATTTATACTAAAGAGGTAATGGGGAACAGAAACCTGGGAAAGAACTTAAATTACGTGACAGACAAAAAATCACTCTAGAAAGGCAAACCTGAAAATATAAAAAATTACCTTAGAATATTTTGGGTTTTTTTTTGCCAGGTAATGGGATGTGGTCTAGCTCTTTTGCTTCACAGAAGGGTGACTGAACGGAACTGGCAAAACACCTATCTATAACAGCAGAAAACGCATAGTGTCACACACTAGAATGAAAGCAAACTGCCAGCTCAGTATCCTGAGCAGGAGATAATCTGTGCTAAGTAGTACCATAGCAACTTGGAACCATCTGACAAACTGCACGTGTGCCTAGGCCAGCTGCTGTAATGTGATGGACCTATTTGGCAGAGCTGCTGCTCTATGGTAGGACCACCTTGCGTTTGAAGAGCGGTCCAGGAAAAGTGTGTCAAGCTTGTGTTAAAGCATTAGCTAGCTTTTTGTTATATTAAGACTCTTCTAGAAGTGAAAACAATTCTGTAGACAGCAATAAAAATAAATGGAAGAGAAAACTTTCCCAATGACATTTTAGAGCTCCCTATAAATTCCTACTGCTGAAGGAAGAACATCAGGAATTGCTTCTGAGGTTGCTTTACTTTATACTGTGAATATATGTAATAGTTGTGTATATATGTAATAGTTGTGTATATATATTATATAAAATATACTAAAATACAGAAAAACATTGCACAAGTGTCAACACATCTCTGCTGTCATGGATATTGCTCTAAATTTAGAAATCATCCATAAGAAAGTACTTCTGAAGTATCTGTTTTACTATTTAACTTAAGGATCCGATGCACTATAGCCAGTGCTCTTACCTATGATAATTTGCCTTAACAACTGTTATGCACAATGTTATTATACATTCAAAACTGTATGGAAGTGTATTTTTAATTATCTAATGACAGGTTTGTGTGCTCTTAATTGTTCCTCCTCCTCCATTCTCTCTAATGGAAAATACACGGACCAAGTAGGAAAAGTAAACTGGAAAATTCACAAATAATCAAACACCCCCAGCTTATTTAACTTGCAGTTGTTTAAAGCAAAACATATACCTAATATTTATTTCAAAACTCCTAACAGCCAAGCTATCAACAGCTTTTAGAATAATACAACTGTTTTTAACTTATCTATTCATGTCTGTCTACTCTATTCAATGTAAGCCAGCATCCATTGCAACATATAAAAGCTTAACGTAGGTGGCATGCCTATATGTCATACATACATCTATGAGCAAAAACCAAATTGCAACAAGCAGCAGTGTGAGACAGCCCCCTGCTAGACTGAGGATGAGTGACTACGTAGATTTATAGTAAAGAGTCTAGCACAGTTCATACGCCCTATTTTCTTTACAAATCTCTTCAGATGCCATTGTTCACACCTTGTGTCACAAAATTCCAGCTGGTTTTGGCTGGAAAAGAGTTAATTTTCTTCACAGTAGCTAACATGGGCTAGTTTTGGATTTGTGCTGGAGACAGTGTTGATAATGCAGAGATGTTTTTGCTATTGCTGAGCAGTGCTTGCACAGTCGAGGCCTTTTCTGCTTGTCATACCACCACACCAGTGAGTGGGCTGGGGGTGCACAGGGAGCTGGGAGGGGATGCAGTGGGGACAACTGACCCCAGCTGATCAACATAGCATATGGCATCATGTTCAGCATATAAAGCTGGGGGAAGAAGAAGGAAAGGGACGTTTGAAGTGATGGTGTTCTATCTTCCCAAGTAACGGTTACATGTGATGGAGCCCTGCTTTCCTGGAGGTGGCTGAACCCCTGCCTGCCCATAGGAAGCAGAGAATGAATTCCTTATTTTGCTTTGCTTGCACACAAAAAAGGCTTTTGCTTTACTTATTAAACTGTCTTTATCTCCATCTACGAATTTTCTCACTTTTGTTCTGTTTCTTTCCCCCATCTCACTGTGGGGGGAGTGAGTGAGTGCCTCTGTGGTGCTCATTTCCCTGCTGAGGTTAAACCACAACACTTACTAAAAGGAAGCTTTCAGGGGTGAAGTTAAACCACATTGTTACAGTACTGATCTAGCCTGCTGCTATAAATGCGGCTTTTTAAATGCTTTCAGAGCTTTTTCTATAATACCATGCATTACATTTTTCAAATTAATGTGGATAGAATAATACCATTACAATGCAAATAAAATACATGTACATGATTTCCAACTCTTGTGTGTTTTCTTGTGTGTTACTGAGTTTCTACACTTTGGAATTTCAAGTCCAGTTGCAAGCACCTCTTTCTGTTATCATATGGCTTTGTAGCTCTAAACTTAAGTGTCCCTCTGTAACCTCATCTCATCTCCAGCAAGGTGTCCAGAATAGAAGGGATGAAATACCCCTATATGTGTCTACCACTACACTAAGGATTACTGCCTGGAAGTTAAAAGGTTCACATTTACTTGGCCAAAGATAGGTAAGAATAATCCTCATGGTGTGACAAACACAACTTCTGGCATTAACCACATTCACATGAGATGTTTATTCTGCATAAAAAGAGGTGTAATAGAGCTGTAAAACTGGAAAACATTTATTTGTTTGCTGCATCCTGCCTTGCAAGGGGTACCAAGCAGTTCCTAATGGCTTCAGGTTGAAGCTGAAGCCTTCCACTTGCATTTAACCTGAGTAGCCCTTAGATGTATTGTTTGCTGTATGAAGAACAGACAGATGCATGACTGTTGCAGGACTGGGGACTAACAGATGCTAGACAATGGAAAGCTTCTGGGCATAATTGCTGTGTGGGAGAGAGAAATGTGCCTTTGCAACTCCTTTTACCCCAGCCCAGGGCTGCCATGCAGCAGGATAAAGGTAGCCAATAGTTCAGCTCAGCCCTGTGTAAGGATCTTAGCAGCCGAAGGTGACGAAGCAGAGAGCAGAGGTTCCCATCTCTGCTATTGCTGCTATTTGGCTAAGAGCACGAAGCCCCAGCAGTTCAAACTAAGAGCCTGAAACTGTAACACTCCTTATTTTCTCTTTTCCCTGATCCTAGAAAAGAACAAATAGATTTCTGAAGGTGGACTTTCCCGTGTAACGTTGTGGTTTGATGACACAATAAATCCATCTTAAAGCCTCATTGTAACACTGAGCACAGTGGTGATGTAGTACAGGCTCACCCTGTCAGCTAAAACGAGTTACTCCACCTATGCTTCTCAAAGGCTGCACGGGCTAGCTTTTGCAGAGGATCTGATAGCATCTCTCAGGCTGCAATGTGTGTAAAGTCCAGATCACTTCCCTGTTGCACACTAGATAATTTGACAAGAGCACGTTTTTGTTCCCACACATGATGCATATGGAATCTTTGCTGCAGGGTGACTTGCTGATGCACGGAGCCAGTATGAATGATTATGGAGATAGGGCCTGTGTTTTAATGATAAATTCCGCGTCTTCTCCTGCATTGCAATGAAAAAAGATTCAAGATTCTGAGAATAAAAAGTAGGGGAAACATGAGGAAAGCTGATTATGCATTGATAAGCACGTTGTCAGGCACCCTAGAAATTACTCTGCCTGAGGCTGTGCGAACAACTGATTCCTCAGTTTGGTTGCTGAATTGGAAGAAAACCCCACAACAACTTGTTATCTGTTACCAAAATGAAAGTTCAACACAGTTTGCTCAAATATTATGTTGATTCTCCCCTCCCCCCTCTTTTTTTTCATGAATGCTTGAAATTAAACATAATGGACAAAACCACTGGAGGGTTGCTGCGGGTTCATTCTTTTACCTAAAGGTAGAGGAGGTAGCGGACACATCCAAAATGGGTGATACCTAAATTAAATTGCATTGAAAGGGAATCTGAACCCAGCAGGGAATTTGAACCCAAAATGCCCCAAGCAGAGGTTCAATGTATTCTGCACTGAGACTCGGGGTATCTTTTGCTGGCACCGTTTCATCTTCCATGAATAGTTACTAATCAGATCTCTGACTCTGTGTTGTCCCGGTTACTATATGCAATGTTAAGGATACTGCCCTAAAATGCAGCAGACACTTGGAATGCATACACATGCACAAGCAGACAATTGGGCAACCTGATCTAGTTGAAGATGTCCCTGCTCATTGCAGGGGGGTTGGACTGTATGAGCTTTGAAGGTCCTTTCCAACCCAAACCATTCTAAGATTCTACAAATTGTATGCACAAATCAACATTGCATAAAGGGAATTTAGCAAGCTTCAAATGATCTGGCGAACATGTACAGAGCAACAGCAAGATGCTAGTCTGTCTCCCAGAACCAGCATTACTGCAGTAGCATGGTGGTGTACTAGCAAAGGGAACACCACCACCTCTCAGCAAAACTAATGAGACTAGCTGGAGTGCCATACTTCAGGCCCTGAAGCTAGCCACAGCACTGGCTGTCTCAGCCCAGCGCCTCCTAACTCCCTGTTAGCATCTTAGTGCTTCCTTCAGCTTCTTATGTTAAAGTCTGTTAATAAACTTCAATTTCATGCACTGTAGTGGAATACACAACTACTTCATGAAGGAATGGTGCCACCATTAAACACATCTCTCCAGTCCCAATGGTTTGGCAAGTAAATGTGAATTCACAATCGTATTTACAGATAGCCAGTCCCCACTCTGGAGACTTGGCTATTCTCCAGTTGTTTTCCCATCATCATGTTCTAATTGTGAGCAAGCACCAAGGCAACATTTAGGAGGGAAAGAAATACCTGAACAAGTTGCTAGAAAGGCTGCCTTCATTTTGCAAAGATAGTTTCATGTACTTCTGCAACTAAAAACCAGTGATTATTAGATTAAATGGATTAAATCTAAGCTGATTTGTGGGCAGGAGGTTTGCATGAAGTCAGACTACTGGCACTTTTTACATCATCCTGTGCTGCAGGAAGTGCATTTCACTGATGGAAATGATACACTTTATCTCCAAATCCAACGC
>JANHGB010017941.1:0-12118 GCA_026283785.1 Coracopsis vasa | reverse complement strand
AAAAATTTTATCTGGGGCGGGTGGGTGGGAAGTGAGTGAGATTTATGAAGTTGTGAAGAGTGGGGTAGAAATAGCTTCCATACATCAGGAGAGTAAACAGGCTACGATTCTTCAGCTTGGAAAGAATGAGGAGCAGGGTTATGAGAAAAGTCTACAGTGTTGTGTGTGTGGGACATCGAAAACGTTACTGTATAATAATTACTCATAAGTTACCACAAACCAAGAAGGAGCTGGAGAGCACCCAGTTGAGTCATCAGACAACAAGTCTATTAAAAAATAAAAGCATGTTCTGTTTAGCAGAGTGCACAGAGTGAAATCCACCATCACAAAACCATGGGCACAACAAAAGTACGTAATGCAGGAAGAGTAGGAAAGTGGGAGTCTATAGGCCTTTAAACACAGTGGACCAACTGCACTTCAAATCCAGCTGGCCCCAGAGTCACAATGCTACCACCTTCCTGGAGCAGAGTGCAGCTTCAGGAACTGCAACACTGGGAATTAATACACAGTGAGCCACAACTTCCTTACTGGTTTCCCCTCTGAATTAGACAGCAAGAAGCCTCCATCAGCTGCAGAATACTTCTTTCCCTACACTGAACACATCTCTTGCTCCCCATCCCTGCCTGCTTTTTTCTTGCTCTCTTGGGAAGGGGTGAAGCACTGCCTGGAGGTTGCCACCAGGACTGGTAGGGCTGTCTAACTCTGGGGGTCCTCCGGGGAGCAGGGCGACAATGCCTTGCTTGCTGTGTGGGCAAAGGATCATCTGGAATTAATAATCTGGAAGTGGACATAGAGAGATGGTGCAGTGGGAGTAAAGGGGAAGTGCTCAGGTGTTCTGAGCAGAAAACAAGCACAGGTCCAGGGAACACCAGGACCCACCTCAAAACATTCCATAGAATCACAGAATCCCAGACTGGTTTGGGCATGAAGGGACCTTAAAGCTCATCCAGTTCCAAACCCTGCCACGGGCAGGGACATCTTCCACTAGACCAGGTTGCTCTAAGCCCCTTCCCATCATTTATTCTTAACTACCTGCTCTGCAGAGGAAGGTCTCGCTGCTGAGATTTATAGACAAGGAGAGAAAAAGCTTATCCCCAGTGAATGATTCTGATTATTCTCTCATGGTCTACAACTTATTTGGTTCTTGGCCTTCACTTCTTACGTTACGCTGAAATTGCAGTCTAACAATCAGCAACATAACAAATGGATGATGTCACCATCAAGGCCAGTTATTTGTTGTGACCAGAGAGAAGAGATAACAGGGTGAACATTAAACTGAGTTCTAAAATAAACAGAGTCCGTCTGCTTCCCTTCTCCGCAGCAACACTTCCCAAGCCTACTTGCAAACTCCTACATGATGCCTCTGAAAATGCTACAACAGGAGATATTTGCTCTTGCTCATAAAAATAGATTTATCGAAATCATCATGTGGGACTATTACTACAAATGCATCCCAGATGAGGAGAATCACTGCAAGTAGGACACAGAGGAAGAAATCTCACTTACAGTTGCAGCTGTGGGATCTGTCTCACACAGTCAACACTTTAACTCTAGAAGGCTGTGTATATTCAAAAGCCAAGAGCACGTTCTTTCCTTTCCCTTTAGAGACTTGCACAGAAGTACCAGGGAAAGGTTTTAGCATTCTGGATTACAATTGGCAATGTAAAAGGGCCACAGTATTTAGGTCAGAGCATTTGAAGGAGACAAGAAAGTCTGGTGAAAAAAATCAGCCCTTCTTAACATGTAATGTTGACACTTCAGAGCATAAAAATACAGGAATGATCACAAAAATTGAACTAGGTCAGCAGCGTCTCTTTTCCTCTCAAACACTTGAGGATTGCCAGCTGCAAACTTGGGCTATATTATGCCACAGCAACTGCAGAATGATTCCGTAGCCTCTCATCAGGTCTTAATTCTCACCCTGGTTTTAGAGGAATTCTAATATAGTGAGAGAGCAGCCACTGAAAGTATTCTGGTGGTATTTTTGGCAGCTAATCAGCATTCACCACTGTACTGAGACTTACACTGTGTTCATTTCACAAGTGTAGGAGAAAAGTGTATTCCGTTCACTGGTGTGTATACTGCACTGGAAAAACATTTGCAGGATTCTCTATGTATACCATCAACAATAATGGTACTCGTGTAACTTGCTTGTGTTTCTATATGCATGGATAAAATATAAAATAAGACGGATTGCTAATGTGCTAACCAGAGAAACCCAAAAATAAACATTATTTTCATGTTGGATCCCAAAACTTTTCAAAGGCACAACATGCAAATTCATTTATTGAACGTTTATGCCTTTGAAAATCTGCAGCTTTGGATCACAAACCACCAGAACCAAATCTAAAGGCTTTGATCCTAATATCATTTTTACACAGCCAGCAAAGATATGCAGTTGTTCAAAGACATCTATTTATTAGAGAGTATGTCTAGGTCATAAAAATCCATTCACTCAATTCATAATAAAAGTACTCAAGGACCTGTGTTATTTCACACACAGGAAAAGACTTACTAGAGAAATTGCAAGTGAAGGGAAGTAAAAGCATGCGAGGTTCACAACCTTTGAGAACCCTTATATTTTGTATAGCAAGGCCTGAATACCACTTAAATCCTTTATTGGCATAAGTTACCATCATTCCACATAGATCAAAGGAGTTACATCTATGTATTCTAGCATGGCCCTCTATTATCATCTATGAAGAAAGAAAAATCAAGCCCAAACCTTACAGCTCAACAGATGTTAGTAGCTTGAAGATTCAGACCAGTCAGTAACAGCAGCAAGCTCCACAATGGAGCCTTTCTTAACTCATTGCTTCCAAATCTGCTTGCAAGATTGATTGATAAAATTGTGTGAAATAAACCATCAAACTACTAAGGTGGCAGTTATTCATGTATATCAGTGCAGCCCCTTGTCCCCAAAACGTTGATGACTTTGTTTATAAGTGTCACGAATGCAAGCAGGTCACAGCACACACAGACAGAAAAGAAGTATTTACAGCACATCTAACACCCACCCAAAAACATCCATGCAGAACCACCCCCAGGGTCTTAGACTGTAATGACACCTTAGCTTTGCTTCAGTCATAAAATACATCCCTTCTGGCAGCAGGGCTGACAGTAGCTGTGGGTCAGCCTGCACCTTCTGTGTGTGCTGCAGATGAAGAGTGAGGAGTGTGTGCACTGTGGAGGAGGAGCTGAAGCAGGTCAGGGGGAGGCAGTACCCATCCTTCACAACAGAAACACACACACACCCTACCATGCACTTGGCAGCAATGTCCTGACCTGTGGTTCACATAACTCCAGTCATCTCAAAAGAAACAGAGAAGAAGAAATTAGACTTAAAAACTGACCTGTTTTTCATTTTCGTCCTCCAGCCTCAGCCTGTCCTCAATGCAGTTCCTGGCCTGAAGGAATGCCTTCCTCTGAGCCCTTTCTGTCAAAATCCTCACAAAGACCCCATACAAGTTTACACTGACAAAAAGGATTGCATTGGCCACAAGCTGTAAGAAAGAGAGAAAAAGAAATGCATAGTTTAAAATACAGGTTTTTATTTGACATTTCTACTCAGCAAAATTAAAAAAAAAGAAGAAAATAAGCACTGTCTTTCAAAGTTCTGCCTCACCAGCCATGCCACTGATACCCCTTCCCACAACCCCAAGCGCAGTGAAACAGTCACAGCAGCTACCACAAGTTCAGGCAAGCAGTAGCACATAATACACACTTTTCATCTGCTGAAGTTAATTTCTCTTACGATGATGTGTAGCTTAGCACTTTCATTCAGCATTGGTTCTTTCACCAGCCCATTGGCAGATTTGTGCATCTAATGAGAGCAGTATATTCAGCATTTGTTCAACTGTGAGGTGCCCAGAAGACTGGAATTATTTCTCCTATAAAGTAGACATGGACAAAATCTGTGACTACAGCAAAATGCGTGCCTGGGTACCCAAACCTTCATCTTATGCAATTTGTACCTGGAAAATCTTCTTCTCTTCCCACAGCTATACCATTACCAACCATACTGTATTTTTGGACAATCATCTAAAGTATTGCTGATGTTACCCTGCAGCAGACCTCTTAGACGATGCCGAGTGCTTTCAAATGATGGCCTTTGGTACAAACCAAGCACCACTGCAATGCTATCAGCAGGTACAGTGAATTACTTCTACGAACAGTGCTTAGACAAAGGACACAGAGATGGCCCAATGACCCTTCTGGTCATTTTTTAATGTTTTTACAATAGGTGATAAAGTTACTAAACTAACCTAAATAACTCCATGGTGGTTTGCACACAGCCTCCCTATCCAAGACAATCCCGGCTAAGTTTCTCACCGCATCTCTGATGTCCAAAACATGTCCTCAGATGGTAAATTCTGCAATGCAATGCAGTGTTTGTTTAGAAATGAAGCAATAAGGCCTGTTTACCTAATATCTCTGCAGTCTCTTTATCCATATTTACTCTAGTTACTACCACAGCATTATGATAAGGTTTCAGGCAACTCATATATCCCATAGTTTCAGACATCATCTTGCCCATAAACTGGCCAAAATTGGGTACAATAAGAGCAAAGAAAGACATAACATGTAACACAAATCATGTCAAATTCCTATGCACCTAAAATAGTTCATAAAGACCATATAATTGACATTTCTTAATACAAGGGTTACATTTCAAGCCAGTACATCTCTACTGTTGCATGTTCTCTTAGTGTAAACTGGAGAGGAGACCACTGCCCTTGTTTCCACTGAACAGCACACCAGCTGTGCCAATCGATGCAGGGAATGCTTACTGTCTAACGGGGCTAGGGTTGAAGGCTTGAATTCAGCCAATGTGGTAAGCAAAGATCCAAAATGGCATCTAGAAACTCCCTGCTGATTTTGGAGGTACTTTTACCAAAATAAGAAGGGATTTTCTGAGGTGTTTAACTAATGGCAGTATACATCTCACCGCCTGTGATCTCAGTACAGAGCGGAGAACTGAAGGATTCATTCTGGGTGCGTTCTCCAGACCTTCATGGATTCACAAGTCCTCTAATTTTTACCTTCATACTTGGTTGTTATTAGCTAAGAGTACCATAGAATCATAGAAACAACCAGGTTGGAAAAGACCTTTAAGATCATCAAGTCCAACCATTCCGCCAGCACTGCCAAGTCCACCACTAACCCATGGCACTGAGGGCCTCCTCTACACAGTGTTTGAGCATTTCCAGGGATGGTGATCAACAACAACTTCCCTGCAAACATTCTCACCAGCACAAAATCAAAAGATACCCTACCACAATAAAGGCAGCTCTGCCTAGCGTTAGTGTTTTCCTTCTCCTCCAACACCCAAAAAGAAACAGTTATCTCACAAGAGCTAACACTCGTGAAGAATGGTGTTACAGCTTCCCCCTGAGAACTGCAAAATGCAGGTTCAGGTGTCATCAGTCAGATGAATTTCAACCTATGAATCTTATGTACCAGTTACTTACATGTCACTTCTCACAGATGGTAATACAGATGGTAAAACTTTAAAGGTGAAAAGCAGAACATGAGCGTATTATTTTGTGATACAGGCTGAGCATAAACAATCTGCAATCCCTATCCTGCTTTATTTTCCTTCATCACAGAGAACTGTTTGAGGTATATCAATTTTCAGCACAAGTTAACCCACTAAAATGAAATTACTGTAAAAATTCCAGTAGAATACTATTTTTAGAGGCACAAATGCAACCACATTCACCTTATCCCTGCATTTTATCACGCTGAAGTGTAATGGCAACGGTGAATTTTAAAGCTAATTCTTAGAAGTGCAATGGAATAAAAATAGACAGGATTTGTAAAAGCCGTATTCAAAGGCAGCAGAGAGAGCCCAAAGAATAAACAGTTAAGACAGAGAGAGAGTAACAAAACTGCTATTAGTAACACAGGGTGGAAAAATAAAACCATCTTCATGTGCTGATATCAGAGGGGCCCAAGATATAAATAATTACTTCTAGAGAGAATAAATAAAGGACTCAACTCAGTTTTTGGTCCTCAACTGCAAGCAATAGAAGACCTTATATAGTGGCAATGTGCCAGCTGTTCTGGGTCTATCATTAAGATTTGAAGCAACGGTGATCACCTGGACTAGGGGCAAGCGGTAGGTGGGTTCCTGCAATCATGCAGCCACTTTCAGACGCAGCAGGGAAAGTCATTTTCTGACATGCTTTGAACAGTTTAAGATAAAACAGAGGCTTAGCTGTCAGCCCTGGCCTGCAGGGAATCAGGAAAAGTGATAAAGCAAGTAAAAGATTCATAGATTTCAAAGTGTGAGAAAAGAAAGTAGGGCACTTTGTCTCCTGAGGTAAGAGTTCCTTCCCTCCACAACCCATTTTCGGCTTAATTACTATCTCTTCCTCAATTGCAAGCTACATACATTTGTTTCTCTAGGTTTCTCAAATGCATGCCATTTCCTGGTCTCTTTCATTTTAATATGTAAATATGTTCATCTCTATATACATACATACATACACATGTAACTCACACATTATATGCTGTAACTCCAGGAATTATTGAGAGACTTGCTGTTAAAGCTGAGGATCTTTGAAGAGGTACCGAGGCATCCAGAACTACTGAAATACCAATGAATTTAGTTTTAAATCATTCCTACATTATTTACTATACTACTGCTCAATAGCATAAAGAGCACTCTTCAGATTTCACCATCACCTTCTATTTCCAGAACTGTCAAAGAAACAATTTACTCAATGCAACACAAAATGACTCAAAGACATTTTTATGCCACAACCTCTTTCAAGCAATGCTATCCTCTCATTCCAAAATGAGATTATGGGTCAGCCAGGATAAAAATAGCAAAGAGTATCAGGGTCATGAAAGCCTTTATTTTAAATTATTTTAGAATTGATTGTTGTCACTGAACCTTGTATTGTGCATTCTACATCTCTGCTGCACATCAGTACCAACATCCTGAGCTCTAAGCTGCTCTAGTCATCAGTAGGGTAGACTGTCAGCCACTGGACGACCCTGGCATGGTTCCTTGTGCCCTGGAGGGTATTACCAAAGGCAGGCTTCCAACACAGACAGGCTCTTGTGGGCTTCCTGGTCAGTGAAGGACTGGCAGGTCCAGCAATTTCAACCAAATTCCTGTCTCTCCTGGTTTTTTTATCCGTTGGCTTTCTTGGGTCTCACGTTACTTTTGGTAGAGAACACAAATTGTGCAATACAGCAATTCCCATCTAGGAGAGAGCAAGTAATTCCGGAGGTAACAGCATATAACATGCTCATGCATACATAGGGCTTGAGAAATTCAGTTCAACATCTCCCTTTCTTTTTTCCCCCTAGAATCACCTCCCACTTTTTGAGTGTCCCTTGGGATTAGTTAAAAGACTTTTTGAAGAGCCTCTTGAAACTCCTCTCTCTGTTCCAGACAGGATTTATTCTCCACTTCTTTTTCCTTCAAAGCAAGAATCCTCACGTGTGCACTCATACATGCACTTCCTCTCTCCAACAAATGGTGAAAAGCTTATCTGCCTTTTAACAGGACTCTGCTTACTCAGCAGACTAACTCTGCTACCAGGTAAACAGACACACACCAGATGGCTCAAACCTGAGGCTGGGTTTCACTGTGGAGTAATTTCCTGTCTCACAAAATAATCTCATAGAAAACTGGGGCTGTTTCACAAAGGTGTGAATCACCTCTGCATCACTCAAAGACTTTTTTACAAGGTGGCATTCATGTGGATGGATACTGAAGCAGACTAAATGAGAAACAGAAATTACCAGAGAAGAAAACTTCAGGAGACTCCCCAGAACTTCACTGTGCTTTCTAAAAGCTGGGCCTGTAGTGTGAATGGGATTTAGAAGGGATTTCAATAGTTAACACTCCCAGGATTCTAATTTAGTGGCCAGTATTGATAATGGATTTATTCTCAGCAGCATGAGTTCTCATGCTATCTCATGCAGCAGAGAAGAGTGGAATATGTAGGAAATATGGCCATCATTTCCTGGTGAAGGTAGCAATTTGAGGAGAAGAGAGACCAATACAGCTCTCTCATGTCACTCAGATACCTGGTATGACAAGAAGTATGGTGGGTTGAACTGTACTCCCAGTGTTCTCTGATAATTGGATTTTACTGCAAGTAATTTCTGTGCCACTACTGCTGTTCCTGTTGTGCAGACAATGTAACATTTACTCATTCTGTCAAAATGCTTTGAGATACGGCAATGAAATGCATTATTGTAAAATATGAATGTCTAATTGTGAGGCATACCTCAGAGAACAGCTTACAAAAATGAGTCAGTGCTTCCACCATTAAAACTCTTAAAGAGCAAGGCAAGACTGTGCTGTGTATAAGAATTGTTGATATCATAAATAAGACCTTTTACAAGTTTAAACAAGACCTTTTACAAGTTTAAACAAAAATAGTTTCTCCTTTCTCTGTTATGGAAAATGTAATCATTAGAGCAGAGGCTTCTTTACAGCACAAGACTGCATGCGAGAGAACGCACACTTGCCTCTTGATCCTGACATGGGCTGAAGTTTAGTGATTCATTTCACTCACTTTGCAGTCTTTTTAGAACACTTAATTACTACATCTCCTCCCTCCCTTTGCTGAAGTGGTGTAACACAGGAGCAGAGAACTTCTCTTTAGTCCCTGACTGTGTTTCCTACCACAGATGGCAGCCAAACAAATTTTCTCCAGATTAAATAAACATATTCCCAGTTTGCATAAATGTCCCAGTCTTGTTCTCTGTTAGTTTTGTCCTAACTGATTTATGCAACCTACTAAGAAGATTTTGTTCTGCTGTGCCATTCTCTATGGTGGTTCCTGCCTTCATTCCCAGTCCTCCTGAATCTACAGTATACTCTATGAGGGGATTAGTGACTAGGTATTTCAGGATAATGTGCTGAATGAGACTAGATGTCATTAGCTGAGGAAAAGATAGTAGTGCTGGGGTGTCTATAACCATACAAGTGAGGACAGACTTTCAGGATACCTAGGATGCTATGTGCATTAACCACAGCCAGGTTTGCTGAAGTGTATGTGCACAATGTGCAATCACAGACATCCACTGTGTGTCTCTCCCTTTATTTGCATCCCTGTTTGACCAAAGTACAAGACAATTTATAACCACTGTGTACCATAAACCCTTCTGAAACAGGTCCCAACAGAAGTAGAGTCATCAAGAGCCAGTGAGCTCCCCAGTGTTAGTAAGTTCATTTGTTGCATCTGTCTCCAAACCACATGTCCCTTTATCTTGGAAACATGCACTGGGAGAACAGTTAGTGCACTTCCCTCCCATATCATACACTGTTGGCTGTTTGGTGGCAGAAGCACTTACCTCTGAGATTAAGTAGCAGAGAATTAGGATGGAAAATCAGAACGAGAGCTGACAGAATCCTAAATTTTGAATCCTAAACTTTATGTAGTTCTGCAGCTTAAAAACGTTCTGATGAAGATATCTGTGATTATACAAGGTACCAATTTTGCCTACCCATCAATATTCGCTCAGGTGTGACAAGAATCAACGGCATTAATTTCAGGCTCCCATTTTTGAGTTTCTGAGCTGTTGTGCCTTTCTTAGCGAGTTTCTGAAAGGAATGCACAATTCCATCAGTGTTACCTTTCACATTAGCAACACATTGAATCTTTATTTGGATGTACCAAGGCTTCTGGATTTTTCATTAATCAGGAAGAGGGAAAGCAGCACTTTTATGCACAAGAGTTTTTGCTTTTAAAAGAAAACAAGCAGCTGATTTTTAGGGAATAGGGCAGATATCAGACAGGGGACTTACAGGTAATACACAACAGAGCACTGATATGAAATTTTAGAACTAAGAAAGAAAGGACCGGGTGGAAAATCCTGCAAGCAGCACACAGGCTGAAATACCTTTCACCATAACTTCTCAATTGCTTCAAACCATTCCAAGGAATGAATGACTTCATAAAAGCTGTAATTTTCCTGGGGAGGAAAGAAAAAGTCCTAAACACACAGCAGTATTCCACTAGAAATGGTTGGCACAACATTAACGTTTGAAACTTGCCAAGTATAGAACTGGGCTGGTGTACTCCAGAAATCCAAAAACAGCAGTAAGAAAATATCCTCATTTATCTCCATCTGAAGGCTGGTTTTACACATCATGTGTGCATAGTGACACACATTTGAGTTGGTTTTGACAACATGTGAACAATATTAATGCTTTCTCTTGGTTCCGTATTTGTTATTAAGCCCAGCTGAGGTCAGTACCAGCAACCTTTCCATATATCAAACCAGGTCTTACAGATAGGTAATTGGAGGTTACTTTTCCACAAGGCAACAACTCCTCTCTAAAGCCCACAGAAGTGCTGGGGCTATTGCAGATAGAAAGGAGCGTCTGAAAAATATTACATGTGAAGCAAAAATAACTTCCCAGCCATTAACACTGATCAGTAAAGTTTAGGCACACAAGAGAACCAGCTCATCTCCAGTTTTTCACTACATGAGAGGCTCTGGAAGCCTCTCAGAGAAGATCTAAGAGATACGATATCTCAGTGTTCTGTTGCTGTTATATTATGGTACTGCACTCCAGAGCATGTAACAGGTTTCACAGCAGAACATATTACCTTAAAGGTAATATGGTCTCAGTCACTTCCATCTGTGGAAAGCTGACAGAATGAGCTACCCAGGTAAAATATTCTTGCTAACTGGTTTACATGTCACATCCCACAGATTCCTCTGTGCTGAGAAGAAAGAGGCAAATGTTATTTACATTTCTCTCTTGATTTAGCTGTTGCATTCTTCTATGGTGTATTGTAAGTCATCATAGAACAAATAAGCCCCCATTTCTTCTGAGCCTTTGAAGTAGGTTGTTATAAGTTTGCAGATTTGGGGACATTTCAATTGTTCTAAGCCTTAGGAATAGCTGCTATCCATCACAAAACACTTGGAATATGTTGCCAAAGCCATTTAAAACAATTTCTATAGGAATTATGGCCAGTATTTTTATTTATTTGTGCATGTTATTTACTTGCTTGGCAGAGTCCAGGTGATCACCCCTGAAGGTGCTCTACATCACCCAAAAATCCATGGCTTTCTCCGTTTTCCTATTAGTACAATGCCGTGCTGTGGAATTAGAAAGCAGTGCAGTAATCTGTTGTCCAAAATCTGCTTGCATTTGCTGTATGCAACACGTGGTTCATTTCCAGTACTTGTTCTCCCTCAAGAATCCATCTGAACATCTTAATGCTTTTTTTTAAGCTGCAATAATTAAATACATAAAAATAAAGACTTGTGGGGATGCACAACACAAGTTTGAAGCCTTTGGTGGGACCACAGTTGCTAGGTGACTGAACCTTCAGATCTTAAATGCAGTTTTTCTTCATGTGAATTCTGGGCAGGGCTGAGAAGCAGCATGTAGCAGCCCCAGCCTGGCACCTGGCTGCTGGAGACAGGAAGCATTTCTTATCTAGCAGCCAGCACTTAGACTATACAGACAGAAACAAAGGCCAGGGCTTCAGTTCTGCAAGGGATGCTGCGTTTTCAGGTCGCTCCTGTAACAACTTAGGAGGAAGGCTGCCTACTCTGAGTGGGACAGCCTCCTTCCCATGCTCCTTTTGCAGCCCATAGTGTGCCAAGTGGCACACAGTGAACTCACTGTTGATTCATGCTCCTGTGGCATGATTTGGTTATATCCATAAAAAACATACTCCACAATATGCCTCTTATGGGACCTGACTTACTGAAGACTGATAGATACACACGGAACTCCTGCATGTTCTGGCAGCTGGAACATGCTTCCAGCTTTTCACTTCAGGAACTCTCACTCGTCAGCTTTGTTTAGTTGTCAAAGTGTTTTCTGTATAAACTCAAAGTGCTCTACGCAGCTTTGCCATTAAACAATGCTGGGGTGGAGGGCTCATTCTGCTGGCTGGCAACAAAACATGGGTCTTCCAAGTCCCAGTACTGTTCTCCAGTGGTTTCAGCTCAGTCTTGTTAAGCCTAGGAACCGTGCTGCTGGGGATGAAGTATTATTCCCAGGGCTTATTATATATGCTGCACAGACACTGCACCATCTCTTTGCTACTGAAATGGTGCTCTCCTCTGCTATACACAGGCTGCTTCCAAAGAGTGATTGAACTGCTTCACAGAAATGCCT
>JANHGB010017938.1:0-20563 GCA_026283785.1 Coracopsis vasa | reverse complement strand
TTCTTCTTTTATTTCCTTTATAACATTAATTGGGAAATGACCAATTAAATCTGCCTCTCTAACTGTCTGTGGGAAAATATTTTCATCTTATCCACCTTGACAGATGGAGTACACCAAATGAACACCTGAGTCTTTTCAAAACTCTACCAAAAGAAAATGTAAACTCCTTCTACTGTGAGAAACTGACAGCAGAAAAGAAGCTGAGGATGGATCAGAACTTTTTATTTTTTACTATATTCTTTATTAATACTCCTTGGGAAACATTTTACTAAAGATCCAGCCATATAGAAGACAGGATGATACAAAGAGATAGTAAGGAAATTATTTTGCTTCTATGTGTTCAGAAGAGTTGAAGGCATCTGGATGAAAGTATTGCTATGTTAATGTAAGCACAGGGAATCAAAACTGAATGAATATACCAACTGCATTTTCTTTTAACTCAGTGAAGTTACCAAAGATTTAATATGGCATGCCTTGAAAACCTTTTTGGTTTTATGTAATTCTTGATATTTTTTTAACTAATCAACACTTATGAGAAGGAAAATAAGGAAGCAAAATAAATTTGCCTGAAGAAATCCCTTTTCTTTTCAGAAACTTTCTCTAACTGGTCTTACCATGTAATAGCTGCTTAATATCTGCACCGAAACAGGTCCATCTGTGTCCAAGGTCTCCAGAGTACCTGCCTACCCCTAATACCGTAGCACTTCCACAGTGACTTAAAGGCACAGATATTTGGTTGTACCATCTTTCATTCCTGTAAGTACTTTACACCGAATTATGCACAGAAAAAGCAATCAAACCACAACTAAAATGAACAGCAAATGCCTGCATAGTATATGACAAACTCATAAGCTGAAGTTTCTTCAAGTATGATGTTTTATCATCAGAAATAGCTATCACATCTGCAAAAACTAATGATTGCTGGAAATAAACCACTAATATTTAAAAGGTCAACATTTCTTAAATGCACAGTTCAACTTGTTATAACTATTACGTAAGCCACAGTGAAAATTAATTTTCTGATAGAAGTCCCAGAAAAAGTAAGGAGTAGAGCAGTTCTTCATTTGCTATAAGATAATTAGAGAACATGTCTGGCTTTTCTAGAAGCAACAGGCTGAGATTACCTCCAAATGTAGCATTGTGGACTTGGCAGTCTGTTTCAATTTGGTAATTTTCTATGATCTTTTGTTTAGAGTAGATGAGTCTGTTGTTCTGTTAAGAATTAACTTTGTAATTGCTTAAAAAAATAATTAGCATACCAAGGCCACATGTGTGCCACAGGTGCATTGTAACGGCTTTTTGTAAATGTCTATAATTAATGACTAAGATTCTGGATGTTTAGCCTACTCTATTAAAAAGAAGGGGGGGGAGGGGAATATTAACAACTGCATTTGCTAAAGTATCAGACCAATGCTTTATGCATTGTAACCTAAGTTTTGTAGACATACAAAAAAAAAATAAAGTCTGAATAGTCAAAGAGAATTAGCAGGGAAAATGAAAGCTAAGTACAGGCAGAGTTTGCTACTTTGGTAACACAGACCATGAAATCATAGGGGTTTTCTGATTCTCATGCTTATTTAAGTGTGTGTAGTTTTGTAGGAGGTGCTCACACTCACATGGCAGTAGTTTATTGTTTTCTTTTTCTTAAATTAGAAAAATATCAAAACCAATAGTTAGAAAAAGGCAGGACAAGTACTAGAAAAATGACTCAACTTTCCAATTCAGATTGTTGTAGTCAACCCATCTAAAAGGATATACAAACCAACTGCTTACTGTAAACCAAAAATGATTCAATATTTCTTCCCCTTTCACATACTTTCTATAGATTTGCTCTGTTTAAATATACACAGTGGATGTGTATTAACAAGCATTTAAGCTCTATGACATGGCAGGTCTATGAGAGTATTCTACTGGATATAGACACTGAGAAGAGCTTCTCTGCTTCCAGTGTAGAGTCTTACCTTTCCCCCCAAAACAGATCTAGAAGAAAAAGACTTGAACTGTCCAATAATGAATTGTAGGTGTACATAAACGTTATTCATTAAATGTCACAAAAGAGGCAATCTGCTTCTCTGGAAGAGTAAGGAAGGTGAAAATTCCTGTTGAAGGGCAGGCATGAAGAAGAAGAAGAAAAATACTAAGCTGAACAGTCACTTCTCCATTAGATGCTCACAGCTCTCCAACAGCAGAGAAAACCTTTAACTCTCCCATGTTTGTCCTACTTCATTTTTTTTACCTGTAGCGCTGTTCACTTCTATATTCAGGGAAAAAGCTATAATTTGAGTTGATGTAGGAAGAGATGTTTAGGATTAGATGTTCCTTTTGATGCCCTGAGCTCAATTTTCATCTGATGGGCTTCCTTTACTGTCTTTTTGTCTGAAGGACTGAACCTAAAAAAAATAAACTTGCACACAAACTTCAGAAGCAAAATCTATTTTTTTTCCAGATGTATTATAAACTCTCTTCTTCCAGGCTTCAGTTTTTAATAACTTACTTTTACAAAACAAAGAAAAAAGCTTGCATATCCAACCTAATTTGGGGGTTTTCCTGACTTCTGGATATTTTCCTTTGGTACTCTAGCGTCTCCTAAATTACATCTAATATCCCCAAAGGGTGAAAATTTCTATTAATTGTTTAAACACATATTTGATGCTTTTGGGTCCATTGAACTTATCTGTTTTATCCTTGAGAATGATGCATGTACAAGTGAATGACAATGCCAGTTTCACAGAAACAAAAACCAAAAGCCATCAGAATCTATGAAAAGGCTTTCATCAGCTTCAGAATACTAGATCAGATATCAGGCCAGCAACAGAACCAAGAATTACACAACTCAGGCAAGGCGAAAAAGCAAGCAGAAACACACTCACAAACTGAGATTCAATTATGGCATTGCCGTAGATGGAGGAGCATGTATGAGCAAGAGTGACAGTCTCCTATATCTCTCAACCTCATTAATCTTTTCTTGGCAAAGAGATAGGCAGGTTTATAATAAGATGAGTGCAGATTACTGCTTTTCTGATTAAAGAGTTGCTCTTTTATTCATGATTACAAAAGGTGGAAATGGCTAAGAATCAGGACATACATCCTGGGGGGCTTATTTTGGGATGGATTTTTTCTTTAACATATTATTAATTGTAATATTACTTACCTTAAAATATACCCCAAAACTTCAAACATTGTGTAATATAAAAAAATATATTCTGATACCAGAAAACGTATTTGTGATTTCAAAGAAATTTTTAGGTCCTCATTCTGAACAAGCTACACATTGGTTCACTTTTCTGAGTTTCACTTTCATCTTAAACTGAAGATCAGAAATTCAAGGTATGTGGCCAGATATAATTATAGTCTTAAGGAGGTCATGTGGCTTATAAGGGTCAATGCAAGATTAAAAAATGACCAAGGGTACCACAACAGAATGCAGTACAGTTACATATACATATGGCTCTTTTTTATTCTTAAAAACATCTAGGGAAAATACAGAGTTACATGTAAGTTTGCTCAAATATATTTGATATACTCTGTTTGTCTCTCTTTACAACTTCTGTAAGATCCTTTTCACCAGGTTCTGTATTAATTCTGTTTGTTATTACAACAGAAGTTACTTACTTAGCAAACCAATATATTATGACAACAGAAATATCACTGCAGCTCTGTGATTTGTTGGCCAGTGGTGGCTAAAACTTCCTTAACTGGCATATCTGTTTTGAGAAATAAATATACTATTGTAGTAGCAGAAGGAAGCACAAGATGAACAGTACAAATATTGAAGGAATCATTCTAAAAGTAAAGCTCTATCATCAATCAATACCTTTTAACTTATCAGTGATATTATATCTTTAGTAAATTATTGTTTTTATATACTGACTGTCTTTTGTTGTTACAGGGTTTTAAATTTATGCTACTCAAAGCCTGTATTTATCACAATAGAATTAGGTTCATGCTCGACATTTTAAATGCCAGGCATGAAAACAGAAATAATATGGATTAATATATACCTTATGATAATTTGAACCTCAAACACAGACACTCATGTCAAAAGCATATACCATGGAACTCTGTATCTGTCATAATGCAGTGTAATTTACTCTTCCAATTCACTTTGAACATCATGGGCTTTTGTTTGTAAAATATGATCTCAAAACCACACTGCTGCAAAAAGTGAACAGTAGTTTTGTACGAGTTTTTCAACACACAGTAGTATACAACAAAGCAGTGATACTTTCTCATACTGAATATATACTTTGAGGGTTAAAGGAATAATAAGCAAGCTTTACCTTCTTGCTAAATATGAAAGTCACATTTTACATCACTAATTCAGAATGAGGTATATGAACAGTAAGACCACTCTCTTCATCACTCCAAAATACTGAAATAAAACCAGACCTGGAAAGAACTCTCTGTAAATCTATTCTTTCCCTTTCCTTCTCTAAAAGAAGGATTACATCAAAATTAGAATAAACTTTTACCCCAAAATAAAAAGAGCAGAATGCTTTTTTCTAGAGCTGCTGCTTCTCAGCAATCCCTAGGTTTCGCTTCTCTGTCTAGAAAAGTTTTTCCCTTCTGGTCTTAATGATGAAAAGAAGCTTTTGCCCTGCTTAATATTTCTACTTCATGTGTCCAGTAAGTTGAATCTAAAACAGGGAATGGAAATGCCACACGGACTCTTATCATTCTACCTGAAAAATGTTTAACAAGTAGCTGACTGGAAATACCCTTGCTGCTTTATCTATTTTATATCTTATTTAGATCCAAAACAGGAAACCATGTCTAATTTTTAGGAGGAAGATTACACTGGTTAATTCTATTGCTGGAGCTGTCTGAAGGTTTTTGGTTTTACAAGTATAAATCTTTACATTTTTCTGTATATACTAAATGAAACATTGGCTTGCAGATGGAGTTTTAGGTTCTTACTTTAAACAAACCTTTCTGCGTAAACATGGCTTCTTTTTGCCCACTTGGACAAGAGCTGAAGTCATACACAAAAATTCCAGTTCTTTAAACTGCAAAGTGTATTAGAGTATCCAAACAATAGTCAGACTAGATGTATATTAAGAAATCTTTTGAAAGTGTAAAATTATGTTAAGGGTTAAGTTAGATACAGCAGAGAAAAAAAGCAGTTAAACTTATTAACTGTCTCAATTGTTTTTCCTGTTTGTCACCCCCTTAACTACTAGTGGAGCCTAATACACAGTGTACAAGACTGAGCAGGTAGCACTGGCTCATTCTTGCAGCTGCTTTTCAGCTGAAAAATCCTAACATTTTTTAGAGTTATCAGAAAATCTTAGAAAGAAAGCCTAGAGGAGCTGGAGGATCATGTCCTTGAATTAAGGGCTTTGATTTGCACAGATACTTGTGCCACCAGTACAAGAGCTTTCAGATTTTGAAACCTGTTAAAACCTTAATGACTAAAGATTACATGAGCTGCCAGTCCCACTTTGTCATTTTTCTGTTCTAGAAAACTCTACAAAAGGTGCTGCATTGGCTTCTCCTTAGCTTATGGCATCTTTATAATTCTGTGCTCTTCCTGTCATCCTTATTACTAAATCAAAATACTGCAAAAATAAAATACAAATCATTTTGATTTTCCATTCATCTGAATGCTCAAGTCTCATGTCTGTAATCCTTCTAAATTCATAAGGACCATAAAGGGTGTCGGATAAAGAATTAAAATAGTCAGGGACAAAAGAAAGAAACCTACCTATACGATTTCCACCAAGCAGTCACTTTATTTCTGTATGAGAATAGGGCTGCTTGATACATGTTTTACAGAGGATGAAGCTAAAAATCTCACCAGGGAGAAATTGCTTCAGTGTTTCTGAGTAGTAACATATTCAGAAATCGGGAATTATATGTGAAAAAACAATACACACTTTCTGCAGGTCCCCTTTTCTGCGGTTACTGTTAGGAAGGGTCCTCTGAGAATAACTTTTTTAATTAGAAGGATGAATGTTCACTTATTGGTAAAACTATGGATTTTTTTATCATTACCATTATTATTATTAGTAGTAATAGTAGCAGTAGTATTATGGCAATACATCCACCCTGCTGCAGATATGCATACATGTGTCAGGGCTTTATTAGGCATCTTTTAAAGGATTTAAATTTAAGATGCGTGTGATTAAACTAAAGAAAAAGTGCTTTGTGACAAACTTTGTTCTAAAAGCTTCTAGCAGGGTACTCACTGTTTTGATTTCAATTGAGAAAAATAAGATACATATTTATACTGAAGAATAAATAAGAAGCCATAGCCGAGTGGTTTCTTTTTCCCTCCTTCTGCCATCTTCAGATTTTTACATAACTAAACAACATCACTATTAACCCTATAACTCCAGTATGAAAAACATCCAGAGCACTAAGCAACTATGTTAAGCACTAGTTTACATGCACTGACTACCACTGGCAAGACTGAACTATTAAAATTTATGAAGGAAGTGGGTATAATTTGTACATGCACCTCTAAATCCCTAATAAGTGGTCATGAACAGGGATTTAGCTGTTTAAATTACTGCAAAGTGCAAATCAAATTTTAATCCATGATTAATTGCATCTTAAATATTACATCTGCAAGCCGATAGTTATAACCTAAATTGAAAATAAATGTTTTCAGCAGTTTGGACCACAGAGTAAGATTCAATATTCAGTGCTCTAAGCATTTAGTCTAGCCAGGTCCTGTAGAGAATAACCATTTAAAATCACCTTAAATTATTAGGGAAGCAGTTATATGTATGCGATACCGTGGAAAGACTTCTAGTGACAACAGTGGATTTTTTAAGAGGGTTAAAGCATTAATATGTACAGAAAAGTATACACTTAGATAATAGCTCATCAGTTCATCAGCCAAACAAAGGCAAAAATACCTCATGATTTAGTCTTAATTTGCAAAGGTTCAAACAATGACAAATGATCAGTTGAGCATAAGGTTTCCTAAAAATGGTAAGATTATAGTAGGATTATGTCATGAATTTGAACACTTCAGGTTCTGGGGTGCAGTACAACACAGTCTCTGCTGACCTATACTCCACATAATTAGGACCAGTAACGACTACAGGATTTGGGATGGAATTCAATCTTTTTATTTTCATTGGACCTCAATATAGAGTTCCTAAGAACTTCCACATAAAGAACACAGGAAAGTTCTGAGGTTCACTGACTGGGCAAATCAGTAAGACACATGCCACATATCTGGAGATCAATAACACTGTATTGGACCAGTAGCACCATATATCATTAATGAATCTCAATATACACACTCGTACAGTGTATGTATGTATCAATATATGTGCTACATATGTATATGTTAACATGCATTGTGTATACGTTGTGCCACTGTATTTCATATACATATACACATATACACTATACACGTATGTGTACAGTGCCTCCCCTTGAACACTTTATGCATTACATGTACACAGAAAATACTGATTATCAGTTCAGCAGGATTCAGTAACATCTACATGAATAAGGAAATGCAGCAGACTGTGCTACAAGCAAAGCCACAAAGCCATGACTTTCAAAGAAAAAGACTTTGACAACACACTCAGAAGAGTCCTAAGAGAGATAATTATAAGAAAGATCTTGCAAGTGTAGCTTGGCAAACACAGGTTTGTAGTTCAAGAAAGGAATATGGATTAGAACATTCAGTAGATGCTCAGATTCAAGAGCAATGGAGAGCAGCTACAGAACTGGGAAGGAAATGGTCCTAGAGGTTTTGTGTTGGATTAGCCCTGATACTGGAGAGGTAGGTCACCAAACATGAAAGTTATTTGAGCATGGGAAAGCAAAACTAGCATTAACTATGAAGATGCCCTAGGACTCCATGTAGTTCAAGATTGGGAAGCCGATTTTAGTTTAGAAATTAGCTTTAGGACATGAATAAAAAGGCAGCACCATTTTTAGAATAAGAAAATGCCTTTGGTCAGTTTAGACAGATCATCTGTCTATTTAATGCTTTATTAAAAACTTTATCCTCTTAAAGTCCTTACTGCCAATTAGTGTCAATTAACATGAATTTAATCAGCCTTCTTCTGCTCGCAGTACAATGTAATTCTAGTAATTTCAATGTGATTTATACTAGCATAAATGAGACAAGAATGAGCCTTAATAGGTGCACATTTAAGTGTACGTTCTTAAACCACAGTTTATAATGTGCCCCAACATAGGTAACAAAATTCCTATGGGGCACATTTGTGATCATAAGCTAGTCTTTTACTCTAAGTTAGTCCAAATGATTAGCTTTTCCCGAAAAGCCTTGCAGGCAACTCTAAAGAGGATAATATTTTACAGCAGCTTTAATTATGAGTAAACTAAATATAGAACTGCATTAGTAATTCTGCAAATAACTTAATTTGGTTAAAGTATCCAATCATGTCTCATAAAATAAAAGAAAATATAGATCAGTAGAACAGTAGGCACATTACAATAGTGCTGGTAGCACGGCAAGGATCACCCCTGGGACCCTCACTCAAAATAAACTGCACATGCTCTAGTGGGTAGTAACCTATGTTCATTAGTTCTGGAATATGTATAAGATTTATTGGAATTATAATGTATGTGTATGAGATGAATGCTTAAAAGCAAGAGACCTGTAAGAACTGGCATGCATGTTAGGAGGAGCTACCCCCCATGTATCTGGCACTGTAATAAATAATGCCTGCTTCTTAATGCTACATTGGTGTTTAAGGAGTTTTATTCTCCTGACTTCCAGTGGCAACCTGACTGGAGATTTGCAAGATGAGGTGCTTACAAAGTAGATAACCTAGAAATCTAAAATTTTTATACTGGAGTGTTTAAATAAATAGATTAAAAAGTCCTTAGAAAACCTTGGGAAATGTCAATAATCTGTTTTCAACACAAGTATGTTTACTTCAAAAATTTAAAAGTGGGTATAAAGAGAAAAACTCTGTTTTAAACAATTTTTTTATCAAATCTTGGTTCAGTTCAAATTCTTCCATTTTATTTTTTATGTAGTCCTCAGCATATCACAATCTCTGAGTAAATCTTGGTGTTCAGTCCATCAAAAAGAGAAAATGTGACACGAATGATAGAAACTATTGGAGAAAATAATAAATTGGGAAAAGAGAAAAATTATCTAAAGAAATTAAAGGAAAGTGAAAAGTTATGACAAGAGAACAAACTCTGCAAATGTTGCAGTCCTGCATGAAATGTACTACAATTTTAGTTGTTTGGGGTTTATTTTTCCACAATGAGAACAGTCAGCTGTTGGAATAATCTTTGCAGGGAAGTGATGGATTCCCCAACATTGGACAATTCTAAGATGTGGCTGGCCAGGGTGCTGAGCCGTCTCATCTAGACCAGGCTTTTGCCAGGAAAGGTTGGACCAGAGGATCCTTGAGGTCCCTTCCAACCTGGTACTCTATGACTCTGAAATTACAAACTCTAGGTGCCCCATATAATTGGCAGCTCCTTAAATAGACTGTGCAACAGTTCCCTGTGTATCTCAGAGGTGCTAAGTGTAGGTGCAGTCATTAACATATTTGCAGCATCTGTGTGTTTTGTAAGGCTTGTTTGAGAAGTGACACAAGAAAAATAAGATTATTTTATGTAGACTTCATACACAGGACTACATAGAATGAGACTGAATACTAAATGAAAATGATGCATGAAGAAAAGTGAATGTTACACATCCTACTGTGTGCATATACCCAAAGCAAAGATGCAAGAACATGTCATGTTTCTAACTTAAAGCTTGATATTCCAGCTTTGGCACTTCTTTATATAATTGTGAAATTATTAACCTCTCAAAAAATTAAATCTGATTAAAACAGAGAAATTCTAAAAGGAAAAACTTATCACCTTCCTCTCTATTTTCTGTTAGCAATCTGAAGGCTCAGAGCCTTTCAACCCGGAGACTAGACTATTATTACATTGCTAAATGGTAACAACAGTCAAGCATGCACCAACTGTTGGTAGAAAGGAGAGAGACACATTTTCCTACTGAAATTAAGGGTTATTTGTTGCTCAACAAAGAACAGTCAAGATTTAATAATTCTTGGATTAGTCCTAGGCTTCAAAGTGAATTCTAAGTGAGTCTTTCTTTCCTCACAGGAAAGATAAATGGAGAGCTGGGAAAGTGAGAAGTCTTAGAAAAAAACCCCAAACCCTGGTCTCTTTTCATCAGTCTCCCTTAATAAAATATATAATAAATTGAAGAAAATGTGATGGAAAGAATCTTGGTTTGATGGCACTACATTTCAGTGGAAAGCAGAAATACTTCAAACAGGGTTTCAGTGAAGTTGCAGTTCAGAACTTAACACTCCTATTCTTCTTCAGGGACCAGGCTGTCCCTGAGAGATTTCTCTCCAACAGTTAAAGCAGAAAAGTTCCAAAGATAAGTGTACCTTATCCACTGGTGGGACTAATAATCCCAACTATGATCACCAAATTTTACTAAGAGCTCAACTCCCATTTACAAGCATAAATGAAATAGCCAGATGCCCAGAATTACCTAGCATTCATGATCTTTTTTTGGCTGCCATACTCAAAAATTTGACAGCGAGCATCTCAGGGTGATGAATTCTATTCTAGGCTGCATAAATCTATGAAGAAAGTAAATTCATTTAAATTTACACAGCTGTAACAGAGTAAACAGAAACAAGATTACAGCCTTTCAAACAAACAATGAAATTAAATACAGTCTGAGACACGCATCTGAAGAGTGCATCAAAGAAAAGGGTTGTTTAGCAACACTACTGGGGAATGTATTAGATGGTTAAAAAAAGACCAGACTCTCTAAAGAATTGGCTAAGTTACAAAAACAGTGCAGACATTCCAACGAATGTTCAGGGTCTAGCCTCACATCATTAGGTGTTGCTAAGTGATTTTCTTTTTGTTCCACTGTCAATTGAAAAGGACAAAATATTTAAAGCGCTCATTGATTTACTGATAGTTTAGCATTAATGAAGCTGCCCCACATGCAATAAACTAAACCATCTCCCTCTGGTTCAGCAACAGAATAAATAAATAAATAAATATTAAAAATAATGAAAGCTAGAGAAGGAATGCTCCAGTGGGGTTAACAGAAAAAAGGAAACATCAAAGCGCCACACAGATCAACTCACTATACAAAACCTACCTGGTATTTACTCTGTTCAGGAAGTGATATAGTTCTCAGGGATGCTTCCTTGAAGATTTCCAAATACCTTCTTGCTTCATTGTCACGATAACTGACATCAGTCCCCTAATTTTTTAAGATGTAGTATTTGTACAGCCTGAAGCTTCAGTCTATTCTGCCATGTGCTGTTGCAATCTATCTCTTTTCCAGAGAAGTACTCTTTAATGGTACTTGACTTGTTGTTAAGGCCATTTTATTTAGATGTTTGCTTTGTAATGGTCTCTAATACCTTAAAAGATAATAAAAGCAACTACTTCAAGTCCTGCTGCTTTATTACTTTTCTCCATTTCTCTTTACTAAACTCATTACTAAATACAGAACTCCACTAAGCCTTAAGCTGATTAAAACATAATGGTCCATTCAAAATATTTCTTGATCAATGCACTGTTAAAATTGGCCACCCCAGTGTTTGCAGTGCAGCAGTACAAGCATTCAATCCTTTAACCTCCGATTTAAAACATGCGCACAGAAATGTTAAATGCAAAATCAAGTATCAGGGATTTTTGTTTCTTTGTTCTAAGTCTGGACATCAAGCATTTTTTTTTAGTAACTTATATAACTCACCCCAAAAATCCCACTGCATGGTTCAAAATCAATGCTTGGAATAGCAGGGAAACACAGAAACCTGGCAGTCTTTGAATTTTGAACAGCCGTGGGCTCAACAGCAAAATTTCCAAGTGGAAACTTATTTATTGCCTTCATTCTGTTTGGCCTTGACCACTGCATAGCTTACGAAGATTACATAAAGCAGAGCAATCAGAGTATTTTTGGAATACAGCTGATAGCATTATTAGTAGGCTTGCAAGATCTGTTTTCTGTATCCACTGCCAAATCGATTCGTAGTAGAGTCATGACTGTAACCAATTTCTTACAGTTAACAACTAATCCTGAATAAATCAGAACAACACAGCCAATTAAATTCCTAATTATAAAAATGTACATATTTAAATAGACCTAGATGTAGCCTGTATTTTGACTGCATTAAAGTGTAGGAAGACACTGAGTGCTGAATGATGCTAAGACAGTATGCGAGCCATGTTCCACAGGTTACTATGGCTGGTTTAGAAAGCTTGAAGTGTTTCTTCTTTTATGGCCTCTGATTCCCATATCCTTTTTTTATTAGATATGCTGCTCTGTCAAGCTGGTGACAAGTAACTCAGGTAGACACATCATAGAAATCACAAGCTGAAATCAGGACTTCTTGGCTACCTGAATATAAGAAAATGGGAATTGACTATTCTAGCTGATGTACACGCTACTCTGCCTTAGAGAATGTAACTGAATTGGATAAACATCACCAATGCATGCCAGAGAACATCACGGTTTACTACCAAAGCAGAAAAAAAATATGTTCCTAGTGGAAAAAATACCCTGAGTTCTACCATTTTGACACGACAGTCTTACAAGCATGTCCTTTAGATTACAGCTATATTAAAAAAAAGAAAAAGAAAGAAACCCAAGTTCACTCTCTTCCTGCACCCAGCTTATGAAAGTGTTTACTTTTTTGTATTTACATATATCCCATTCTCCTTGTTTCTATGATAAAAAATTTATAGCCAATAAATTATAAATGGGATTTATGTATAATTTATAATTTTAAATACATATTTTATCTTTTAGCTTTTTAAACAGAGAACTATTTTAGCTTTGTTCCTTTAAGGTCTCAGTAGTTTGAAAAATTCATGCATAAAGCATGCTTCAAGCGGCATTTACATTTTTATGGTGTGTGCCGCAACAATATAGATTTTACTTTCTAGATGTACACTTTTAGGTCAACACGATTGTCTTAAGAATAAAACTTACAGAGAACTCTGGGATTTCATAGGCATAGTTTTTCATTATTTCCCAGCACCTTGGGCACCTCCAAACATACTTGTCCTCCTTTAGTCAGAAAATTATAATGCTTTCTTGATGCACATGCACATCTATGCCAGCACCAGCCAGATAGCTCCTGTACTGATTTCTGTATTAAAGCCAGGTAGGATTCAACTATTTAGAACACAGAAGTCTTAATTGTGCTACAGAATAATTCAGAATGGATTGAATTTATCAAGTAGGTTTATTTCATTCCTGCAGTTAAGAGGTCACTTTATATTTCAGCCATTACAAAATGAAAGCTACATCTATTTCAGAATTATCTGGACCTACACAGGTGAATTTTAGATTAGAATTTGATTATATTATCTTAACGTTTTCCAAACACCTCTCAGAGAAAAATGCAGATGGTCTATTGGAATTAATCTGCCCTGGAGTAAATAACATATAACCTTTCTTCCAAAAAACAACAAAATCAAATAACAAAACCCTACAAGCACTAGTTGGCTCCAAATTCCTTTCAACTTTCCTCAAAGCATAGTGTTGTCCAGGTTACCCTGGAAATCAGCTGTGGCTTTTTCTCAGGATTGATTTAAAAGTGTACACAGAATAGAAAATGTATTCTGCAGACAATTACAAGTTTATGGAAAACTCTGCAAGTAATGTGGAGAGACAGAAAAAGATGAAAAAGATGAAGCAATAATTTATTACTAATTACAAGAAATAACCAACCGTTATAGTGATATGCTTGCCAATAGTCTACAAAGAGGCAAGTACTCTATCCTCCAATAACAAATTATATCTAAATAATAAATGCAAGAAATTTTGAGGTAATAAAGAAGGAATGAAGAATGAACAGATCATATTGTAAGTACAGAATAAATTTTAGAGAAAGTGTCAAATATTTTTGTGCTTATCCCACATAATCAGGGATCTCTCTATTACTAAAATGTTTTACCCTGTCTTTGAAAAAGGAAAATAAAGACATATTTTAAAAACTTTTTTTTTTACCCTACAGAAAAGCTTACACATACTCATTTAATGGTTGTTAAAATAATACACATTTTCTCCTGTTTGTTAGCTGAAGCATCAAATGACTAACGCAACCATCCATCCTGATGAGTCACCACACAATGTGTGAGCTGGCACATGTGAAAACTTTCCGAGATCTAAATTTACAATTTGCATTCTCAGGGGCAAGTGTTTTGCAGCTAATTAGTAACATGGGTACTGAAAAAAACCCACACCAAACTCCTTATAGCTCACGCAAACTCTATTCACTCACAGCTTTGAAACACTTTCCAATCAGCCAAAAGTATCTGGCACACATTTGCAGCCTGTATGCACAAGAAGGATTCAAAACAATCTCTGACTGAAATCCCACAGCTAAGTAACTGAGTTCATTTGTTGCAAGCTCTCTGAAAAACGGGCAATGACTAATAGCAAAGCTGTGCTGGTGTGTCACTGCATGAAGCAAATAGGCAAAAATACTTGAGCACTTCTAAGATTCAGAGCTGGGCAAGAAAGATTTTGGTGCTAGGTTCTGTACCTAGCTCTAGCTCAGGTATCAATCACTTCAACCACTTTTGGAATTTACTGCAGTATTCATATATTTATACATCTCTATATATAGCTCTATGTATCTCCTTCTCTTCCCTTTTATGGTAAGAGTATTGTGGACTGGGAACAGAACTCTCAGGGAGATCCTTTGTATTCTCCGACTCACTCTTCTTCACTGACTTTCTCATGCAGTCAGAAATGAGGTTTGTCCCTCCTTTTTTCTCCCTCCTTTTCTTTCCTTCTCACTTTGTTTCACAGCTAGCCAAAAGAAAGCAGAAAAATTCAGTGAGGATGCAGCTTTTGAAAAGGAAAGTAGGTTGGAGTAGGATTTGCCCATTATTAAATTATCCAGAGGACCTAAATATTCCTAAACTCAAAAGACCATTGCAGTTGTAGGGAAAAAACAAGAAAAAAGATGCAGCCTGCACATCAAGCTATGAAAGCAACTGTTGAGGTTTCCTTTTCAATCTTGTCACCTGGAAGAGAAAATTATTCCCTTTATTTTGCCGAACAGACAGGAGACAAACAGCACATGCCATTGCTGACTGAACTTCAAAATCAAAATTGACAAATCCTGGAGGAAGAAGCTACTATTATAAAGCCAGGCACGACTGCTAATGCTACCTTGACTTCTCAGCTTATGCCTGCTCCGCTGCTCAACAGCCCCTAAGGCCCAAATGACATTACTCCATATTCTAAGACAAGCCAAGAAAGGGAATGATAATTTTGACATAAAAAAAAGAAAAAGGAAAACAAGGCTGATACAGAAGACCAGCCACCATTATAGTTTTTTGTGCTGTGATAAGCAGAGGAAGGGGACTGTGTTAAAACTCAGAATGCTTCTTGAAAATAGCAACAGTACTATTCATGACACTTAAATGAAGGAAGAAAGATTTGACAGTGTTAAGGTCAGGGCTGAAAAAATCCAGAAGATAAATATGATGGTGGTCCCTAACATTTTCCCCTTTTAAATTTGTGATTAAAATAATTATGATTATTATTGAAAGAAGTTGTCTTGCTCTCTGCATAGAAATAAAACAAAAATGATGCCATTAATTGTAAAGGGCGCTTTGTGGGCTTATTCTCCCTCTCCTCTGTACACATATATACACATCCATATCCATCCACACATATATGAGGGCATGTGCATGGGTGCACATACAAGTAAAGCAAAAGAATCTACTGATTACAGCAGTCACCATTTTAGAATGGAAAGACTGCTTTAAGAAATCTGACACCTCAAGAAAAAGAAAAAGAATTGATCTATCATAATTCATGCCTTTAATGTTTATCCTCCATTGTCATAGAGTGGTTTGATTTGGGGAAGAGCAAACACTTCCCCAAAGTTTAGGAGTAAGCTTGTACAAGCATCTTAAATTTCGTATGTACTACATGGGTTGGCTTCAGATTAAAAATGCAAGCTGGCCTTCTAACTGCAACTTGTGATACATCACTGTGAAATAGAAGCATGAGAAGCACAGCCATGCAAGTTGAGATTGGCATGTTTAGACTTCCTCATGCTCTCGAGGGTTTGAATAACAGACCTGAAGCATTAATATTCTGTCTGTGAATGTGCAAAGCTTAGTTTTTTGCTGAATTCACAAAATTAACCCAATAACTTTAAAGCAGACTCCAAAGCTGAAAGATTTCATATAGCTTCAAGTCCTTGTAGCTCTGTCAGTTTTCACTGCTAGAGGGAGTAATGCTCAGTTCACAGAAACTCAAATTGAACTTCTGGGTTTTTTTAATTTGCAAATTGAAAAGAGAAGCTAAAGCTTTTAAAAAATGTATTATTCAAACTCTACAAATACAGCACTTGGAACAGAAATGTTAAAGTTGGCATAGAATCAAACTATTAGAGCAAAACAAAGCAGAAATCATCTGCCATTTCAAAGAAAGAGTTGAGCCTGGGTGCAAAGTTAAGTACCTACGTCAGGCCTACTGCCATCTCGCTATCAACGCTGAGGTGTGTATCTCATATGCTTTGGCATAAGAGAAATATATTTCCTAAGTCTTGTGAGACATATGTAACAAAGAGGACACCAAAATGAAAGCATACATTAACTGTATAATGGAGAAGGGACCCATGGTACAGGCTGTAACTAGGGAATGCAACTTTCATCAGTTTGTGTCTTTCCAGTACAAAGCACTTCTAACATCACCAAGCCAGTTGATGTGGATTTGTATTTCACCTTCCAAATTCAAGAGAACTTAGTCAGCACACAGTAATTTTATTGTTTAAAGGAATGGCTCATGGGCCTGTATCTTTTACATACAATTTAACTCAGGTATATTTATGTATTCTCTTTCCTAGGCTTACCATAATGAAATAGAGAACTATTTTATAACTAGAATGTCACTTTTAGACTGTCTTTACCTGGAGGTCTTTACTCAGTGAAAAATTTTCCTGGGTAAAATTCAACACTGTCTATTGTCTATTTGGATAAATGAAGAAATTATGAATGACATCCAAAAAAATCCCCCTGCCTTTAAAATAGTGCAAGAGCACTAGGACCTCATTTTTCTGCAGATATTCCTGGCTTGCAAAAAGGAAAAAGAGAAAGAAATGGATCTGTGACATGAAAATTGGTTGCTGTAAGTGAATGGCGAGAAAGCCATTTTGCGTTCTTAATTATCTCCAATCTCTACCCTTTACATACTAAAACTTCATTTGGTAACAGAAAATGTATTTTTGGACTTTTTTGTTTGCTTTTCCTGTTTGGGTTGAAGCTGTACAGATGGGTAACTCTGGGTCTTCCTGGACTTTCTTTTTTTAGGTGTTCTTTGAAACAGGGAGCCAAAGGGGTTTTACGCTTTCTGGATTTGGGTAGCTTTAAGAGGAAACTGGCTGCTTTCCAATGTCAGCCTGGCTCAGTGTTACTACTATCAAATAAAAATTCGATGAATTCTAGAAATTGAAGGTATTAATAAGACAGAAGTTTGGATCTTGGAGGGTAGAACACAAGTAGGGATAAAGAAGAAGAAGGTATAGTGGAGTCCTTTCTACCATCCTTCTTCTGCTTGGCTGAGAGTCAATTTTGGAACAGGAAAAAAAGGACTGAAAGGTGAGAATGCAGAATTTTTTATGCCTGGAAAACAGGATATGTAATTCTTATACCATTTTTTTCTGTGATTAGCATATGTGGGGTTGTAGCTGTTATTCCTCTTACCAATTTATTCACCTAGAAGTTAGGATGGAAAATGATATTGCATATCACTGTTTAACATAGTTCTCTAGTTCTCTGTTCATGATATTTTACATAAATTACTTTTGGGTTTTTTTTAATTGATATTTTGGCCGTAATAATGTGTTACTATATTAAAAAGCGAAACCAGACTCACAAAGGCAAATAAGAAGGCTCTCTTGATCATCATAATTAAACAAGTTAATTTCTTCCAGAATTCACTCAGACTGTCTCTGACGTTCACTAATACCTGATTGCCATCTTTACTTACTGCAAAAAAAAGCCCAATCTTTCCTATGAAGTAAACTTAGTCATTCCCGCTAGGAAAATTATTGGTTGGCTATACTCAAAGAAAGTCACCTTTCCAACAGTCAGCCTCACAATCTACAGAAGCATATTAGTCCTCATAAAAAGTCATTAATATTTATAGATAAACTCTAAAGTGAGAAACTAACATGCACATATAGAACAAGAAAAAGAATGAATCCTTGTATCCTTACATATAAGTCCCTTCCATGCCAATGGGAGTTTGCAGAAGAGAAATATATCTAACAAATGAGTGACACAGACTAAACTGTTCAGAAAAATACATGACTTCAGGAGGACTGAGAGATTAATTTCTTCCTTAGGTTATAAACAATTTTGAAAAACAGGTGGTATTATTTATTGCCAGATTCTCAAAGATATATACGTACCAATTCCCACATCAATATGCATGCTCCTAAATCAAAGGCAAGCAGGCTCCAATGAACCAGGTACCACCTTGACCCCATCCCAGGGGCTGCCTTCCCAGATCGCCAGGCTGTGGCTGACCACAGCCACTGCCCCCAGACCAGCATGGCTCTCCTTGCTTGTGGCTTTGGGACAAGTCTGGTCAGGCAGGGAAAGCACTGCCCTACCCCATGGCCCTTGAGACCTCACCAGGCCACCCCCAGACAGGTTGCTCTCTGCAAGGTGGGTCTGAAGGATAGCTCTGGTGTCAGGCCCTTCTCACACAGGTCCAGACCTGAACAAAAGCCAATACTTAAACTATACTGAACAAGATTTGCCATCATCTGTGCTGACAGTCAGCTGTGGTCAGGGCCACAGTTCACAACACAACATAGCTAACAACATTTTGATTTGGAAGGAAGCCCGGCAGAGCTAAGACCACTGTAATAGCAGTCAATAGCGCTAAGCATAGCAGAGAGGTCTATCTGAAGAAGTATGCATATGATTGACTCCCTTGTCTAAGGACAGAAGAAAGTAGTTCAGCAAATCAACAAGTTTTGCTTCAGTATTGTGTTTAGCCTGCGAGGGCCCTAGGATACCAGCAAATGATGGCAGGTCCAGGCGGCTGCCTCAATAGCTTCTAACCATGAAATACAATAAGCAAACTAGGGCAGCAGTGAGCAAAAAAACCCCACACTGAGGCACTTGCCTTCCCAAGGAATGAATAGAAAATAAAGAAAGGAAAGAGTTAGATTCCAGTTTATATTTTCAGTCAAGTGTTTTCTTTGTTTACCTTGAATAAACCCTTTTTTTTTGCTAGATTTGAGTGCTCAGGGAAGTGCAGTCATACAATGTAGGAAACTAAAGTCTTTTATATACGCACCCTGGGATACAAAATTATTGCTGGGTGGGTGAAAGGCTGCAACACTGGCCCATTAAGGAGAAGATTAAGAATCCAAAATCAAAGAGAATCTTTCATGGTCCTGTATGTGTTTCCTATTACTTCTCCATAGTTATTAGTGCTTTAAAAAGATGAGAGCAAGTTTAATACCATTTTTTCTGGCATATGGCTACCAGCAGAGCAGTTATTTTTAAATTAACCCTAATGTCTGTGCCAGCTTTTTTCAGTGCTGACATGCTACGATACCTATGCTGTGTCACTACTGGGGCTCTAAAAGAACTGTCGTGGTTTAAGCCCAGCCAGTAACTCAGAATCATGCAGCCGCTCGCTCACTCCCTGCCTTCTTTACCTCCGACTTCTGGAGGAATGGGGAGGAGAATGGAAAGTATGTACCTCCCATGGGTTCTGTACGGGTACAGAACAGTCCAGTAACTAAAGCATAACACAAACCCAATACTGCTACTTCCAATAATAATAATGATAAGGGGAATAACAAGCAGAGAGAATACAACTGCTTACCACCTGCTGACCGATACCCAGCCCGACCCGAGCAGCGATTGGTCCCTTCTGAGTAACTCCCACCAGTTCCTATACTGGGCATGATGTGCTGTGGTATAGAACACCCCTTTAGCTAGTTTGGGTCAGGTGTTCTGTCTCTGTTTCCTCCCGGCTTCCCGTGCCCCTCTTCACTGGCAGAGCATGAGACTGAAAAGTCCTTGATTGTGGTAAACATTACTGAGCAACAACTAAAAACATCGGTGTGTTATCAGCATTGTTCTCAGGCTAAAGTCAAAAACACAGCACTGCACCAGCTACTAAGAAGGGGTAAAATGACTGCTACTGTTGAACCCAGGACAGGTGGTGAGACTGCCAGTTACATCCAATTAATGTCTAAATCTGCACCTGGAGGGGGCTGCACTATGGATAAGTATGTATAGGGAATGGAGTGATGCCAACAAAATTCACTTTACCTGGAACATAAACAAATTCAAAACCAGCACTTTAAGTAATCTTCAGAGAATTGATTCCTTCCTGGTACAACTTAGATGCTATATAACAAATTGTATTCTTTTGTGGTTCAAGGCAGCTTCAAACTCTATGTTTTAGTTATATAACATATGTGAACTCTGCTATGCATGGGATTAAATTTACTTGAAGCCTGTGGCTAATGTAAACCATCACCTTTTAGAAATGACAAATGACATCCTAATCTATAGACAGTTAATCACCAATTTGCAAAATACAAATTGC